>VFFE01009205.1:1732961-1814741 GCA_008921705.1 Burhinus oedicnemus
GGGCTAGTGCTCTGAAGTGAGAACTCAATGGCTTTATAAAAGAGGAAGATCAAATACTTTACATAGTAAAAAATTTTGTGACACAACACTAAGACCCCATCTAGAACAAAGCCATCACTTTATAGGAACTCCCATAACCTTGCCTCCTAACATTCTTTCACACGTTTTTATAAATAAAATTTAAAAAACAAAAACAAAACCAAAAAAACCACACACCAAATTTGGGATAGTTTCTAAAGACAGGAATAGGATTTTGAAGTTGACATTTGTTTAAACTACAAGGCTTTCCAAGTGTTAGCTGTTAAAACTTCATAGCAACCAAGGTCATTCAAGAGGCTCACTAAAACCAGTTATGTCAGAAATGAACCTAGAGTAATAAAAAATACATTCTAAATGCACTATTACAGATTTTATTTCTCCATTATCACATATATTAGATTTCAGAATTTTTTTCTTCAAATTATTTCTGTAAACTCCACTCATGAAAAGATCTTAAGGGACTGGCCAATTTTACAGCACCATTTACTCACATGAAAAAGTTATATTTCCAGGTTACCCTTCATTACACTCAAGTCTTACCAAAAGCCTTGTCTGTGCTACATTCTTTCTATAGTCCGACCTGTCAAAAATTCTGGCAGACACATGATCATATTCTACTGCACTTTGTATACTACAGCTTCCCACCCCCCCAAATACTATATGCCAAAATCATTTTCATATTAAGGACAAAATCTTGCAATATTATTATTATTATATATAAATTCATATTACAATTCTCTATGACTCTCTAACAATATTTAATAGCTGGTAAATCCATTTCCTAACAATATTTCAATAAAGTATGCTGGTTATTTACTGTAACCATTGTGCATCTTGCTCTCCCACTGAACAAATCCATCCAGTTACAGAAGTAGTAGGATGTAATTCAAGTGATTTGGTCATGAAAAAAATTACATGAGCAATCTACTGTAATGCAAAGACCTCAGGTCTAACACCTGCATTTGTAACTGAGCAGCTGTCTAAAAAGACTGCTTGATATTCTTTCCTGCAAAGGTACTGTTTGGCCTTGCTTACTAATTTCAACCTCCCTTACCCTTTCTCATAAATCAGCAGGCTCAGATTTTGGTTCACGCATACACACAGACCAGTCATGCATATGCACAACATACTTGACTGATGTAACTGAACTAAGAGTTAATTTATGCATCAAAGCAGCTTAGCAATGTGTGAAAAATGTGTTTGCTACCAGTATCCCCTCTCTCCCCAACTTGACATGTTAAGAGCCCCTTAATTGTTGTTTTAACCTACAGGAACATTGTTCCTTTGGCCAGTGGCTGTTAATGGAACAGAACTGGCAATTTTCTTACTCAGCTGAGTGTAGATTTGTCACACATGGATTAGCACTTTAAGTAAACATAATAAAAAACTGAAATAAATTGTTCAAACACAGCAGCTTTTTGCTGACAAAACGCCCCTAAGCCTCCTCAGTATACCTGTCAATAAGCTTCTACCATCACTGCAAGCATCTTGACACCATCATCCATTTCTTGTTCCCTCTATCATTTGTGCACCCTCTTCCAGTAGGTACCAGTCGGTAAATGGATCTGTTGTACTAGGTGAGAAGTAAGAACATTCAAAATTTGTTTGAAAACAATGATCAAGTTTCAAGTCAGATCTCCAGTTCTTCAGTTTCCTTCTTACACATACGGACACAAGAGCATACATGCATGGAAGAAAGTGTTTAAAACAGTGGATACTTTTAGATCAACGTGTGAATCACAAGGAATAGATAAGGACACTGGGCCATTTCTGATGCCATTCTTTGCAGAGTTCCACTGAGAAATAACCAATAGTTGCTGAGAAACCAGACTTCTTAATCAGCTCACCTCCAAAGAATCAGCAGAGAGAAACCTTAGTGACTGTCATCAATAACTGATTCTGCATTAAGTAGCAGAAATACCCCTAATACACCCAGTCACAAAAAAACAATTGGGTTTGACCAGTTATGAAACACTAATTACCAATTCTTCAACAGAGAAAAGATTCAATAAAAATTAAAAAAAGATAAAATAAAACTATAGATTATAACAAGGGTTAATGTTGAAACAATGGGAAATATACTGACATGGTGCCCTTTGTCCTTGAATGGCCCAAGAAAACAGAAAGAACCATTAAGAACCACTACAACATTTTGGGAAGCATTGTGTATCTGCAATGTGGAATTGTACAATCTTCGCCGGGGTGTAATATCTAATTAGTGTAGCAAAGTAAGAGCAAACACGCTGACCAACCACCAGAGAATGAATGGAGGACCTCCAGAATGAAAAAACAAGGCTGACACAGCTTGGGATGCATATTCAGAACCTTTACGACAGGCTTGTAACTTCTGTAGATGTAAACAGACAAAGAACTTTCAAACACACACCCAAGCAGGTCACACTACTACAGTTTTCCAGAACCATCAGCAAGATCAAAGATGCAATTAATTTTCTTGCAGCTTTTCATCTTTTCCAGAAAATACTGAGCCTTGGAGGATTTCTGGTCTATATATATTTTGATAGGTAATGGTAGACATGTCCAATGTGTAATAAGGATACTTAAAAAATAGTAGAGGAGATTTTAAGCATTAAAACATGAGCCAGAAGAAAAAAGTCCAAAGTAAACTGAAAATAAAATGGATACTTTAAAAAAAAAAAAAAAAAAAGATATTTCCTTAAATACTTAAGTTCAGCATTAAGTGTGGTTTCCAAAGTCCCCTTGATAACACTGCTGAAGATAGTGTTAATGTAGAAAGAGCAGGTGCTAAGTGCAAATGCTTGTGCCATGCAATCAGCTACAAGGAAGATCAATACAGAGCTACAGCATGAAATTTCACATACTGTAACTGTCATGCCCATTACAGAGTATTTGAACAGCTTCGTATGCCATTACAAAATTGTTGACTCTTGATATTTTTTTACAGAATTAAATTATTTTCCAGAGATTTTATTAGCACAACAAGCACTATCAAAGTATAAAAACACTTACAAACTTGGGGAAATTTGAAGACCTTTACAGCCTTCTAAGACATCATATTTGATTATTTAACTGTATTCTTCATTCCGGAATAAAAAGACAGGAAGATGGTTGAGAGTCTTACAGATAAAAGGAAATGTATTCCAGGAACACTTTTCTTTTGTGTTAGTCACATTTCACCAGATACAGAGCCAATATATTTTAAAGGAGGTATTTACAAGGTAATTCTTGAGAGTATACGCCACAATTAACAACATCACTGCAGACAGAATACACAGAAGGAAGGGGTAGGCTAGGTCCCCTGAGGTTCAGCTGCAGAAGCAGCACCCTGCTTCCTGCCTCTGCTCTTCCATCTTTGTGATTTGTCCTTTTCAAGGACATGATAAACACAGATTTTCCTTCAAACATTTCTCACACTAGAGGAGCCTTTGAGCAGAAGCTTTGTACAATTCCCTCTCCTCTCCCCAAAACAATTTAAAGGCAACTATCACTGACTTGTTATCATGGTTACAACAAATTTGCTGTCATACAAATTGTCAACGTATTTCCAAAACAGCACACCATTGAGATGTTATTTTTGAAGCTACACAGGAGTACAATGTTAATACAGTTGCATTATTTTTTACAAATTATTTTCAAGGACATAAAAATTACAGATCAGTTTAGAAACATAAATTTAACATGTATCAATATTTGTACAATACTACTCAGTGGCAAAAAGTTCAATTTGTAACATTTTACACATTTACAAGAGTAATAAAATGTGCACACTTTTTTGTATTTACTAATTTCCTAATTTTGCATAAACTATGCCATTGGTCAAATGATGGTAACACTCACTTAGAAAACCTGTCAACTGCAGTTGTTGCCTCAACTTCACAATACAACAACTATTAATGAAACACTGTTGAATTTTGGCATATAAGTTCAAGAAGGATATTGCTACATGGGGTTTGAAAGGAGAGGCTTTTTTTTTTGTAACAAAAATTATTTAAAGAAAAAAGCTCATAGCAGACAATGCAAACGAAGTGAACAATTCAAACTTAGTTAATTTTGTGTAGTTTGAAGCCTTTGTTTTGTTCACAGACTTTGGAATAAGTTACACAGAAAACAGAAAGCTAACATCTAAGTTGGCAGACAATGATTAGCAAAATTCAGGGTCTGAAAGAAAGCTAGGCAAGTTCAGACCAGAAACAGGGAGCACAATTTAAAAGAAAGGATAATTAACCACTGGAGCCGATCACCACTGTGTCAGATGAATTCTCCATCATGGGAATTCTTTTTTACATCAAGTTTGGATGTTTTTCTAAATGATACATTTTAGTTCAGTGGTTCTCAAACTGTTTAGACCAGTAGACTACAATGAATCATCCCTATTTCCTTAAGAAGTTCTGCCCATACAGCCTAACCAAATAAACTGGTGGCAGTAGAGCCACACTGATTGAAAAAGTTTGATGCATCTTATTCCTCAGTTTGGTTTCGATTCATCATTTTTCCAGTCATCAGTGGTCAGTGAATCAGGAGACCCTGGTCTGCTTCAGTAAGAACGTATTTTAGTGAAGTCCTAAAGCTGATGTTAGAAATTCTCTTCAGCCTCACAACTCATACAAATTTAGGCAAGAGTTTGTCAGGATCTGTATTTCATAGTACTTGGAACATTTACAGTACTATCATAAGTTTAAAGAACCACAGCTAACAGAAGGACTACTCAATTTTCTTTCACTCACATTTTATTCTTAAACTGACTTTGCATAACTTAAAGAATAAACTTAGGGTATACTAAGAGGTAAAATACAAGAAAGCACTGATCTGCTATGAAAGAAGTAGATCTGTTAAGCCATTTCCTTTGTGGCAAACTAAGGCAAATTTCATAATGCAAATCAACATTTTGCTTAAGAATACATTTGTTGAGCAAATTTAAGAACTGTTACTTTTTCAAATAATGTTGTTTTAATAAAGCAATCCTAACTCTTGCAAAGGCTAATACTTAATTTCCAGTTTTCACTTTTATTACGTGCATATACAGACCTTATTTCCTGTTAACTTTTTCCTTCACTTGCCATGATCAGGTGTAATTTTGCAGAGCAGCACTACTCAATTAAAATGGACGTGCAAAAATTATTTAAGTCTTCTGTGTACATTTGTTCAAGGAAACTTTTGTCTGCCCTTTCTCCCCATACACTTACATTCCTAACTGGTCTAAAGGTCTAGATAGTCCTGCTGCTATCACTGTCTGTACTTTGTGAATGTGAAGTAGTACAGTAGTGACAAGCCTTCTTAAAAATCATCTCTTCCCTTCTCCATGCTAGTCTCAAATACAGGCTGGATTTCTGAAGGTGAAAAAGAGAGGCTGGCAGAGAGGACCATTTCATATTTCAACACGACTTTCTTATTCGCTCCCTTCTGCTGGAAAAAAATCCTAGACGTACATTACTGCATATTCCTACTGCCAAATTTAATAAACAAACAATTCCTAAAAAGAGTACTACCTGATTCTAGAATGGTTTGGCGTCATTGTCTAAACAAAGGAAGAAGAGAGGCAGCCATACTGATTCGTAACAGATACTAAAACTGTACCAGGCTGATAGGAAAACACAGACACGTTTAATCAACTATCTGGTAACATTCAAAATTGAATCCATGAAATGACCAGATAAAGAAGAAGCACCAAATAGTCTCTGACTGTATTTTTAAGTAAATATTTGTATATAAGAACATCATTAAAAAGCCCACAGGTAAATTACTACAAGGGAAGGAACAGGGATGGTGAGGAGATGTAAAAACCCTTTATAAAAAGATATACACACACAAAATAATCCTAACATGGAAGTACAACTTGACCAAGAGAAGGATTGTTCTGAACTATCATAAAATTAAAAAGTATGTAGGCAAGTCTCTGTCCAAATGAAAATATTGCGGATGCCTTAAAATTCTAAACTCTCTTGCTTCCTTAGAGCATATATCAAAGACGAGAATAAATAAATTTCATTTCCTTCAGAAGGTCTACAAGGACTTGAGTCAACCATTTTACAGTTTGATACAGTGGTTTTATATGTTGGGGTACTCTCAACCTGAAATTCAAAAATCTAGGCCACCCTTTCTGACACATAGTATGCATGTCTGTGTTAAAACCATTTGAATGACAGCAGCTCAGATGCATTAATAAGGGAGGCTGAGGGCAAGGAACTGACATTAAGAGAAAGCTGCCAGAGCCACCTTTGTTCTTACTTGCTGGCTTAACATGCTGTATTACTTCCCCTTCTACAATGGAATTGCTTCAGCGGTAACTAGAATTCAACAAGGGCTGGGGGAAAAAAGAATGAATGTAGGATAAAAAAAAAAATTACTAGAAGGGAAGATTTTAAAATTAAATAGTATCAGACAACAGCAAGAGCTTATAACCAACATTTAACACTACATATGCTGCAATTCCCATCTAAACTAGAAGTGACAAAGGTTTGATGGTCTCCATGCAGAGCTGAGCTTCCATATGACAAATGCCTCAAATCACTGTTAATTGAATTAATTAATTAGATATTTACTTAGGAGTTTAACTAGAAAAAGACTACCTAATTATTTTGGGAACCCTTAACTCTATCTATATTTGCCACTGCATTTGGAAAGAAACACGGCAGGGATCCCTACCAAAGCATTTATTCAAGGACCTTTTTTTATTTCCACCAGAACAATTTTCAACATTATCACTCATTTCCAGCTAGTAAAGTGCAAAAAAAAAGCAAGAGATGTTTAACTTGGGCTTCCCATCCCTATTTTCATACTAAGCAGAATAACCGTTTGAACATCGTGACAGCAGAAAGATCACCTTTAACATGCGTATGAGAATTGTTCCTCTAGAACAGAGTACAGCGATCTGTACCAAACTTCATAAAGCATTACAACAGGCTTCTAAAGCACGCAGTTGTTCAAAGACTGTGTACTCAAATTTCTATAGCTCCTCGTTCAATTTCTTTTGTTCTTTAAGTTGACAAGTTAACTGTTGTGCACTTACAAGTTTTCAATAGCCTATTACAAAAAGACTCAAATTTGTTTACATTACACACCACAGGGATTAAAAAGGAGTTAATATATATCAATTCAAAACTATTGTGCAGAAAATAGCTGTGTTAAACAGGGCTTAGGCTGTGACCTGCTTAACTTTATTCATAGAATGCACAATCCATCACGTACAAAAACAGAGGAAAATGTGAGGTGTTAGTAAGCAGCGCTGTTAGTGAGAAATTCTGCTAATTATTACACCAAATAAGCATAGTCAACAGGCCAGAGCTGTGAGAGGGCATGTTTCAGGGCATTAAATGGCTGCCTTGGATGGAGATGAATATATTACACTATGCCCTTTAACAATAAAACAATTTCCCTGACACTTACAAATCCAGGCAGCTCTAGTAGCGCAGATGAAGAGCTCAACACTGTACTTGGCATACAACGATGTTTCAGTGCCACCTAGTGACGTGCACTTTAACTTTATTGTCTCTTAAGATTTATAGTACATGAAAAGTTCAAAAGCTAATTCAGCTCAAGTGCGGAGTCCGCACAGTACCGAAGAGAAGCCTCACTCTTTGCCAAGAAAAGACAGACAAAGAGAGGTCACAATGAGACAAACTCCTCCCCTTTCTTTATAACTGAAACATACGCTTCCTTAAATAGCTGATAAAGCATTACATACATTTTTATTACAGCCTGCTCTTACAGTCAAAAAAAAAAGAGACAAACCTTGCAGGAAAGGACAAAACTCGGCATATTTTAAAGCCTATACTATGCACAAGAAGGTTAAGACAGCTTGGATATTTTATGAAATTGATTCTAGGAAAATATTCCACCAACTTAAGCATTTTCTAAATTATTCCCCCCCCCTCTATTTGAATGAACATTATTTATTATTATTATTTTTATCTGGAGTGCTTTCACAGCCTAAGAAAGTGTTTTAAAGGCTGTAAACTTTGCTTATTCATTCCTTCTTTGCATTTGCACACTTTGTATACTTCTACCACCGTATTTATTATCACTACAACGGAGATTACAGCATTTCACGTCTCCATTATCCTGTTGCACTTCTGCTGATTAGTACTGCTGATTAGTACTGCAGCTGAATTTTTAGGGTGATGCAAAGCAACTAAACTTTGCAGTGCAACCTAGGCCAAGAAAAGCTGTGAAGAGGCTGAAATATATTTTATGCTGAATTAATGTGGGTATTGAATATCAGCACAATTGTCTACCAATGCAAAAAAAATTATAAATTTACATGCTTAGATCAAGTTAAAAGCATAGATTGCAAAAAGATGCTAATATAATCCCTGACATTAGTCTCTGCATTTTTATTTCATGAGATTTTTTTTTATGGGAAAAGGCAAGTAAAAATCTTCATATTCACTAGCTATTTAGCATATGGAGACCATTTATTTATGGACACTTTACATATAGCTTAATAAATTAAAAATTCTCCATCTGAAGCCCACATCTATCATCATGAAATCGATAGCAGCATATTAATACTTTATAGTAGTAATTTCAGTAGAAAACCACCCTCAACAAAGCTGCTTCCTATTGCTAGCATTAAATTGCCACTTCCAGCACCTAAATGACTCTAAATTTCATGTTCTTAGCTTCATTAAGCTAAATGAAACTAATATATTTTTGGGGTATATTTTTGAACTGCATACTACAGAACAAGGAAACAAAATCTGAAAAAGACTTAATACTACTGGAGGACACTAAATGCCTTTTCTGATTGAAATATAACCTCTATCACAAATTTTAAAGAAAGAGATTGCTCTAAAAATATTTTTTCCTAATTCTGAAGCAGCAAGGAGAAGTGTGAAGGGGGAGAATGAAGAGGAAGAATAATGGCTTTTAAAACACTGCTCATGTAAACATTATACAGGCTGCAACAGAACTACACTTGCAGAAAGAGGTTGTCTAATTTCCCTACCCCAAACTCAGTGAAATCAAAAATATAAGATTTAAACAAGGTTTTGCATGTACTCATATCCTGACTATTACAGGGTCTGGACCTTGAAGATTCCGAGCAAAGAATCTTCTTCATGTATCTATCTGCAACAAAAAAAAAACACTGAAATGACGTGCAATGAAAGAAGATGCTAAAGTTAAAATTCTCACCTTGATGGTTAGATTAAGACAACACAACCTTGTGGATTAAGCCTTCTATTGTACTAGGCAAATAGTTATGCTGTAAAGTGCCTAGATACTGCAGGACTAAAAAGCCCTTAGAAATCCAACTGGGAAAAGCTTCACTCAGTGAGTGGGCAGCACACTGCAACTAAGTTTGGAGACCTCTACTGCAAATATACTTTAGATGTTTTAACCTACAACTTGCCTTAGGACCTAAACTGCCACAAGAACCGATATTGTCCCTACTTTAAATAGCAAATAAAAAAGAAAGATAATCTTGTTCCTTGTATCTCATATAGAATTCTACTCCTGGCTTCTCAGATTATACTTCCAGCTTCAAATAAAGTATTTGTACTTCCTGGAGTACATTCACTGCTATCACATGCTGGAAAGCTTAAATGAGGAGACTGGAGGAAAGACGTGCTGATACAAAGCAATGAACAATGGTATAACTGGTATAACAGTTAAGGAACTGTAGAGCCCACAAGAGCAAGAAAGCAGTATTAACAGCAAAACCCAACTGTAACTCCCTGTTTACCACAGTGATAAAAAAAAAAAAGTCCAAAGTTTGATGATCACTGAATTATATTGTTATTGTCCAAGCTTTTAAGAACCTGTCATATTTTATTGCTTTTACAAGAATACTTCATTTTATCTACCAGCAGTTGTGTTAGAAAGAAAGAGGATTTAAACTAGAGTAATTCCTGATCAGCATGTTAGAAGTTTTCATAAGATCCCAAACTACTAGTTGCCTTGAGAAATACATGTAGATCTACTACGCCAAAATAGGTATCTTTTCTGAAGGATATGCTACTTTACTAGATTCCAGTTGCAATCCTAAAGTTAAATGCTGCATAATTTCCAATTCTTGACACCCAAGAAGCAAACAAGGAATATGGGGCAAGTTTTAAACAGTGGAATGAGTCCACTTGGGCTTCTTAGGAAGTGTAGGTTGGATGAATGGACGGTGGGGGTGGATTGAAAACTGGCTGGCAGATAGAGCTCAGGGGGTTGTGATTAGTGGCACAGAGTCTAGTTGGAGGCCTGTGACAAGTGGGGTTCCCCAGGGGTCAGTACTGGGTCCAGTCCTGTTCAACATACTCATCAATGACGTGGATGAAAGGGTAGAGGGTACCATCAGCAAGTTTGCTGATGACACAAAACTGGGAGGGGTGGCTGACACACCAGAAGGCTGTGCTACCATTCAACGTGACCTGGACAGGCTAGTGAGTTGGGCAGAGAGAAACCTCATGAAGTTCAACAAGGGCAAGTGTAAGGTACTGCACTAGGGGAGGAATAACCCTGTGCACCAGAACAGATTAGGGGCTGACCTACTGCAAAGCAGCTTGGTGGAAAGGGACCTGGGAGTCCTGGTGGACAACAGGATGACCATGAGCCAGCAATGTGCCCTTGTGGCCAAGAAGGCCAACAGTATCTTGGGATGCATCAAGAGGTGTGTGGCAAGCAGGTCGTGGGAGGTTATCCTCCCCCTCTACTCTGCCCTGGTGAGGCCACATCTGGAGTCCTGTGTCCAGTTTTGGGCTCTCCAGTTCAAGAAGGACAGGGAACTGCTGGAGAGGGTACAGCAAAGGGGTATGAAGATGATTAGGGGACTGGAACATCTCTCTTATGAGGAAGGGCTGAGAGACTCGGGTCTTTTTAGTCTGGAGAAGAGAAGACAGAGGGGGGATCTCATCAATGCCTATAAATACTTAAAGGGAGGGTGCCGGGAGGATGGGACCAGTCTTTTTGCAGTGGTGCCCAGTGATAGGACAAGAGGTAATGGGCACAAACTTGAACGTAGGAAGTTCCATCTAAACGTGAGGAGGAACTCCTTTACTTTGAGGGTGGCAAAGCAGTGGAACAGGCTGCCCAGAGAGATGGTGGAGTCTCCGACTCTGCAGACATTCAAAACCCGCCTGGATGCCATCCTGTGCAACCTGCTCTAGGTGACCCTGCTCTGGCAGGGGGGTTGGACTAGATGATCTCCAGAGGTCCCTTCCAACCCCTGTGATTCTGTGATTCTCTTCAGTTCAGTCCCCCTTAAAAACATCTCTCCTCACACCCACTAGCATCAAGTTATCAACATTCTAGCTCTATAGTCCACATCAATTTTACAGCCACAGAGGAATGCTTCTCAGAAGAGCTATCACCTGCAAAACTTTTTACCTCAAAGTAAAATTCATCCAAGAAGAGAACATGTCACATTAAATTTCTGTCACATTCCTTTTGTAAAATACAACATTCGCATATTTGCAGGAATATAACATTTTTCCCCCCTTGCAGTATACCAACCCTTTCCTCCACAGGATTAAGATTCTTTCCTTAAAAGCTGGAAAAATATATTTGCCCTTATACTTCAACAAACCCTTGACTGACCAATGCTGAACTGGTCATATGCCTCAGATATCCCATATTCATAATCATTCATATTCTCAAGGATGCTGAATACTTATGAACACTGAATGGCTACTCATGCTGAAGCCATCTCTAAGAAACAAAGTGCTAAGCATCTTTCCAACAAAAGCAGTAAGCAGGGCAAGAAAGTAAAACAAAGTTTCCAGTATCCACTTCCAAGCAATTATCTTTGCCACGAAATATTAAAACAAACAAAAACAAAAAAAACCCCAAACAAACAAACAAAAACCCAAGAAAAACACCTCAGTGATGACTTAAAGCAACAAAATCTAAAATTGTGGTATATATTTTCCTTTGCTACTACAAGGAAATGAATATATGAACAAATGGCTCGATAGTACTCCATTTTACTTCATTTTCAATATTAATTTGTTTTAATTACATGACATGACAGATCATTAAATGTAAACAGGTTCATCATAGTAATACAAGCTTCACAGAGTATTTTAAAAAAATTCAATTTACTGTCACCTTTGTTTTATTTCTTTCCTATAACTGAAAGCCATTTGGAATGCATTAAAATGGATAAGAACCTCTAACAAAATTCATCTACTCTTCAGTGTAAAAATTAAGTTGTTATCCTATGTCTCTGATACAGTAATTCCCTTTTAAAATTATGTGGAAAGTCAAGCATGACCTATTTTAAAAAGTGCAGTGCAAGCAATATCAACTGTTCTACAATCATTATTTGCAGGTTCCCCCCAAAAAAACAAAACAAGGGCACATAAACAAGCATCATGCACTTCAAGGACTCTGGACATCAATAAAATGGATTTACTCCCATGAAACTGCTCAGCAGTGGAGAGGGCAGGAGGCAGAAGGATATTGCTTCTTGCTTTCATGAATTCTGTTGAGTATAGCCACAGTGCAACTTTCTTTTGGACACAATTCTCAAGACAGCTCCTATGTTAGAAAATCCAATGTAAAACTAAGGTAAAGTAAAGCAGAGTGATTCTGAGCTTTGAGTAACATATGGGTCAAAATATACTTTTGGTTAATATTAAACATTTGATTATTATCCAATTATTAATTCTTATTCCTGAATTTAGTAATCATTCTTACATTCCAGTAGGTATGGAGTGATATCAACATGGAATCACAGAATTTTCAGAGTTGGAAGGGGCCTCTAGAGATCATCTAGTCCAACTCCCCTGCTGACGCAGGAATGCCTACAGCACATTACTCAGGACTGCATCCAGGCGGGTCTTGAAAATCTCCAGAGAAGGGGACTCCACAACCTCCCTGGGCAGCCTGTTCCAGTGCTCTGTCACCCTCACCGCAAAGAAGTTTTTTCTTCTGTTTGAATGGAACTTCCTATGTTCCAACTTGTGCCCACTGCCCCTTGTCCTGTCCCTGGGAACTACTGAAAAGAGTCTGGCTCCATCATCCTGCAATCCACCCTTTAGATACTTAGAAGCAAGAATAAGATCTCCCCTCAGCCTTCTCCAGGCTAAAGAGTCCCAGCTCTCTCAGCCTTTCCTCATAAGGGAGGTGCTCCAATCCCCCAGTCGTCTTTGTTGCCCTACGCTGGACACTCTCCAGTAGTTCCCTGTCCCGCTTGAGCTGGGGAGCCCAGAACTGGACACAGTATTCCAGTTGTGGCCTCACCAGTTGCTGAGCAGAGGGGGAGAATGACCTCCCTTGACCTGCTGGCCACGCTCTTCCCTATGCAGCCCAGGATTCCATTGGCCTTCCTAGCGACAAGGGCACACTGCTGGCTCATGGATAATTTACTGTCTACCAGGACCCCCAGATCCTTCTCCTCAGAACTGCTTTCCAGCAGGTCCACCCCTAACCTATATTGGTGCTGACATATTATACCAGGAGATTATACTGATGAAGTCTTGAAAATAGTCTTGTATGACAGTAAAGATGCACAGATTTTAAAATGTCATATCAAATAGGTAGACAAATACAGTAGTTGTGAGTCCCAAACAACTATTTTTATAGTACGTGTCTTACAGAGAAATACTGCTAGTTATTAACACGAAGTTGTCCTATAGAAAGGTATACTGTATTACACTAGGTTTTATCCACCTTAGTGCAGAGATAGTCTCTTTTCTGCTGTCAAGATGCTTTTGCTATATGTAAATATTTAATGTTATTACCATCATTCACTCAGTGCTCATAGTGTCTGTTCAAGCGTCTGTTACTGTCTGCTAGATACACTTGAGGATAACATTTATTCATGTCTACTGCTCAGTCACATGCAGGCCCTACTTCGCAAAGATTCTTCAAAGTTCAATAATTTATTAAATGCTGTGCACAAAGGTCCGTATCATTTGCAAAAATGCCTAACTGTAGAGTATGCAAAACTAGGATTTTACTAGTGCAAGTGTATGCACTGAATGCATGGAATAGACTATAGCAGTTTATAACAATACCAAGACTATACTTTTACTCAGGGTTCTGTAAGCCATTTAACCTACAGAAATAACTTTTATGTTACCAGAACTCCCAGGTAAGAAATACAGATTTTAACAGGATTATATTGAGTGCATTTTAGTTAACATAATTCTGTGAAAACAAATCAAAATAAACACCAGCAGCCGGTTTTACCCCCAGTTGTAGTTGCATGCATCACAACATTTTTTATTTACCTAAATTCATAGTACTGTACGTAACAGATAAATCATGTGTGTAATACAAGATTTTATCATGAGTATTATCATTTGATGCACCTTCCAATAAAATACCATAGAAATCAAATTTCCAAAACACTGAAGTCCTGTTAAAACAGACAAGACAAATGCCAGAGTCCTCAAAAGGCTTGCCTAGGATTAAACAGGTCTCTTCAAGTCAGTCTCTCAGTTTGTATGAAGCAGAGAAATCTGGATATGAAATACATATAATGAAGCATAATATTTCATAATCTATAGCCTTAATTTCACCTCATACAAAACATCAAACGAGGACAATACAGGAGTGACTGGATTTTCAAGGTTCTTAAGGCTCTTCTGTTTGTTCAATCTTCTAAGACTTAAGCAGAAGCACCTAAGAAGGGAGAGCTTATAAAAGTCTCATTCAAAAGAACAAAAGAGAAGCCTTTAACAAGAAGATATCTGAAACATAATACTGTCATAATTTTTAAGGAGAATGTTGTTGTTGAAATAAAAGAAAAATAATTAGCTATATGAGAAGCAGGGCAGTCTCTCTAATGGTCTGAAACAAGTTTTTGTTTCAAACATCCATTTTAGTTTAGAAAAAAGGGATTTTTTTTTAATTTTATTTTTTTAGGAAATGGTAAGCATCACAAACAGATCATCCTAGAAAGTGCAAGACAGCACAATTATTCCTTCTTTCCCAGTGGACCATCACCCTTTATGAACGTATGACAAGATCCAGCTATTCATCAATGAGGCTAGAAGGAAATGAAAACGTTGAATTCAAAGGATCTGCCTTTCAGTTAACATCCTTAATGTAAATTAGGGTTAAATGTGAATAAAATTAATATTTAATCACTTGAAAAACTTCCATTCCTTTCTTCTCTTTAAACACTAAAACTTAATTATAAAATAATGTAAAACAAGTGTAAATTTAAAAGAATCATTTTGAAGATTTGCATTAATAGTTCAAGACCTACTGACACTGAAGAAAAGAAGGGGAATCCCAACATTATGTTGCTTTAAAGTAACATGTGATTCTATTCCTTGCCGACAGACAGCAGGAGCCCAAAGACACAGGGGAGGGCTGCGGTAGGGAAGAAGGGAGACAGCAGGATGGAATGGCATTGCCGGAGGACAGCATAGCAAGGCTGACCTAGGTTAAAAAGGCAGTCAAGTACGACTGCGGAAGGGGTGGGAGCACTGGGGAAAAGAAACCCAGTGTTCAAACTGCCAGAACAGGGTCTCAATACATTGCCTCACATATCACCATGAAATAAAAAGTTCACGTCATGCAGGGGAACAATTCAATGATGCAGCATGATACCCAGAAAATAGTGCAAAACCACGGGAAAAAACAGCATCTGACATCAGCACAATACCTCTCCAAAGTCTTGCAGTTCCTATGTAATCTAAACTGCTGCCCTCTCAAACTTTCATTATGAAACCCCACACAAAGTGAATCCTATATGCCTTACGGTTTTGCACATAGTGGTTACTGTTACACAGTCTACATTTACTGTCAGTTACTGTGCTGTTATTTGGGAAAGCTAACAATTATTCACTGTTCTAACATAGAACTTTTTACATGGTAAAAAAAAAAAAACAAATATAAAAGCTCAGAATTTGATAATTTGTATCTCCATGAAAGGCAATGTGTCTGTAAATAACTGAAGGGGCTCACTCCACCATTCCTCTCTATGTAAACTTTGACCTAAACCCAGGTTAGAAGTTGTTTCCACAAACAACAATGAAATTCAAGATCTCTGAAGTGTTTCCCATTCTTTTCTAGAACATAAATGAAGCAATTTGTCACTTCCAAAAAACATACACAAATGAAAGGCAACAGTGAGCTTTCATGGCAAGCAGCAGTCACACAGGGTATGCATTTGAATGCTAAAAACCCAAATCCAAGAACTTCTTTCAAATCAGCTTTTGACTACTCCGAGTTGAAATCTTTACCTTCCTCTATTACCCTCTAAAACTTCCCCCTGCACCTGCTAAACTTCTTTTGACAAGAATTCTCTTGAAGATATAACCTACTTCAAAAAATTTTGGCTTCTATGACGTGGCATGTTCTGTGAAAACAGATATGTAATGAATTGTAATTCATCACTTGTAATGTAGTGAATTCTAATACTAACATCATTCAACAAATAAATCCAGCAGCATTGTCTGTCACTGAAGCATACCACTCTCAAAAGTTCAGTTTTACTAAAGTGAACACACCACTAATAGACATCATTGCTCAATCTCACAAACTGTACTTGAACATAATGCTACTTTTCCTTCCAAAGGGAAAATTCAAAACCAGTTGAGTATTATGGTTAACCTTTCCAAACACAGACAAGCTCAGTTGCACTGTACAGCATATTTCTCCCTGGAACAAGCACAGGTGGTCATTTCATTTCTGCCCTGCTCAAGTCAAAGTTAAGATAGGATGGATGGATAGATAGAGTTCTTTTTAGCAAACAGCAACAAAATAAGAAAGAGGAAATTGATTATCTGCAAAATTGTTTTTTTTGGTACAAAGAACCAAATGCTACTGAAACCATAAAGGTTTGTTAGACTTGGCCATCATGATGCTGCTATTTTGTTAAATGCCTTTTTCTAGTTATTTAACTTCTGCTAATTGAACTTTACTAATACCTATTAAAAGTAATCGGTCATATTTCCCATCAGATAATAGGATTTCCTGCCGCTTTCTGCAATCACTTTGTTTACATGGACTTTTTTGATTGTACTCTACCACACAACATTTTAAAACGTGAATCCAAATCAGGGCTACCCTCATTAAAAATATGACCTTGCACCTTCTATGAAGCACTGCTAACATAAATTACATTCTGTTGTAGCCCAAAGGTGATAGAGATGAGAGCAGGATAAACAAGGTATAATACTAAAGCCAGTTGGGTCAGCCTTTCATTACAGCCCTTTCAAAAGCTATTAATCTTGCCTGTAGTCAGTAGGCTGAAAATAATTACTTCTTCTAACCTACATTGTACTCAAAAGTAGCAATAAGGACAGGTCATGCAAGACGCAAATAATTCTTGGTCCTCATAAAACCACTTCAAATGGCATTAGGTAAACATCATGGCATGTTACTTCAAATCTCACTGACAGGAGGAATCTCAACAATATCAATTGTACATTATGCTACATCATATCAGCTACATTTGGCCATAATATACCACAAAGAGTAGATAAGTTAATCATGGCAAATTCAAAGCAACTACAAAATATTTCTTTAGCTTTTAAAATGTGAATAGAAAATGCCATTCACCAAGTTCAGCTTAATTTATCTTTCAAATCAGTTTCCACATTTAAAACAGCATAAGAAAAGAACCTTACTATCTTCAGTCTATTCAGTGTGTCTTGGTTGCCTTCTGACTTACAAGAATTAACACTGACCTTTATCCCATTAAAAGAAAAAAGATTCTCATGTTGGTAGGGAATGTGAGGATCCCGGAAATCACACTACTAGACAGCAGTACAAAAATTAAACTTGGTAACTCAGTGGTAGTTTTAAGTACTGTCTGGAGAATAGATAGTTAGTTCAAAATTACATGTTAAGAAAAGCTTGCTGACAATGACCAGGCTACTAAGAAATTTGAGATGAACTGGAGACACAAATAGTAGTATTTCCCTAAATAAAATGTTTGCTTAAAAAAAAAAAATTTCTACTGAGCATGTCACTTGCAGATGGTTCTAGAATAAAGTGGATTTAAATACTGCCTGAGAGTTCTGTGAACTAACAGTAATCTAGTGCTCATTCATCTGAACTAAATAGCTAAGTGATAACGAGGAGGAAAAAAAAAACACCACAGAAATTTTGGGTTGTGCAACACGAACAAAATTTCTGTGCCACATTTAATCACATCAGCATTTTATATATAACTGGGAGAGACCAAGTGCATAGTATGTAGAACAACAGATTCATATCTCAGTGCCTCTTAAGAGCTACTGTAAGATGAAGAATACTGTGGGAGACTAACTGAAACTTCAATGCTTCTTTTCTTTGTAATCTACTGGTCAACTAGTAAGCCAATTACACACTTCAAAGTTATAGCCAATTCTCATCAAAGCCCATACAAATCTTCTACTGAAAGACAACTGAACAGACAACTAAACATTTAATGCACTGGTTACAGATGGCTGGAGAGAGAGAGGGGGGGAAAAAAAACCCAAAACAAAACCCCAAAACAAAACCCACCTTCCATTGCATTTTTGTAGCGATAGCCTAGACTTTCTAAAGCTTTTTTTGGGGGAGAGGTGTCATTGCTACTCTTACTACAAAATACTAACCAGTCGGATATGCTGTTAGAACAGACCTGGCATCAGAAGAACCTTTTAGTCAATATCCAGTGCTAATTTTCTAATTTTGCTTTGAATACGACCAATCGGTTTTCCTAAGGCTTATTTCTTCCGTCCTCTGTCTTCCTCCTAAATTGTTTCAAGACTTTAAAAATAAATAAATAAATACAACCAAGAAACTTTTACATTAATAATTTCAATCAAATATTCATTTTGTCCCTAACCTAGCATATAAACAAAAAGTCTGTTGTAAAATAATGACATCTGCAGATGCAAGTAGATGTGATAATATCTGGTTAAATTTGGATCCAAGTGAAGGGAGTACAATGCCAGCGACTTCAGCACAGCTACATCATGCCACATCAGATCTACCTTTAATGAACAAGAAAAATCAAGATGAT
Source organism: Burhinus oedicnemus (assembly GCA_008921705.1). Taxonomy (NCBI): domain Eukaryota; kingdom Metazoa; phylum Chordata; class Aves; order Charadriiformes; family Burhinidae; genus Burhinus; species Burhinus oedicnemus. Next base: position 1,751,860 of record VFFE01009205.1, read on the forward strand.
GAAAGAAAGTAGGTTCAGTGCCTAGCTATACAACTATCAAACAGCTCAGGAATCTGCCCAAGGACAAAGGTAGACATGCCAAAAAAAAGGCAGGTAACTGTAAAACAAATAGTAACTAACGTTCAAGAAAACAAAAGTAATTCTGAAAGAGATTAATGTAACTACAGGCATTTTAGATGTCTAGCCTCACTCAAGCAGTGTGAAAGGATGCAGAGAAAGATCCAGTGCTTTGGAACTCTCTCCCTTCCCCCTTCCAAATAAAAGTAGACATTCCTGTATTTCAAAGAACCAGGCACAAACCCAGGTACAAGCCAGTCCTTATGAAATACAATGACAGATTTTAGTAGTAGGCAACAATGATTTTGTCTACCTGCATCTTTCTTTTGGTACTTCATGACCAATTACGGTAAAAGTTGCTCAACAGGATGCATACATAAGAAAATTCCTGTCACAGAGCAGATGCAAATTTAATTACTTTAAGTTAAACCTTCCATCTTATCTAGAGGTCCTTCAAAAATGCAACTATAAACAAGCACTACATTGCAATCAGGTGTCAAGGGCTTATTTGATCTCTTACAAAATATGTCACAAATCACTGGCAGAAAGTGGGTCGAGAGGGAGAACAAAGGAAAAAACTGTCAATGGACTAGATAGCTCATGTGAGCATGCCTATTAGTGCACTGGATCTTTCTGCTCCTGTCTAATGCTGTCCATATAAAATCTCCTTAGTTTGACAGTGTTCTGTTATCCTGCATTTGATGTAATTTTTCTGTAGTAAGCAAAAAAAAAAATTAAAAAAAAAAATCTGCGAAAAGAACTGATAGAGTAACCAGAGAAAACATTGAAGACACCAAAATTATACTGCTAAAATATCAGTTTTGTGCTATTCTTCATTTGTTATATGTTACATAACTTCTAAAAGGCTCTACATTTTTGAGAAACCAAACACATAAAAGCTAGAAGCAGATTAACTTTACCTTGCAATAGAATTATAAATGGTCCCAAACAGATAACAGGTAACGTTCTTCTAAGAAAGGAAACGACAATATCGCACAACTGGCTGGAAGCAAAGCACGTGTATGTGGTGTGCAGATTTCACCTTTCACTGAAATATGAGGTACTTTTTGGGACTAGAGGCAAAATACCAGACAGCTCTCTGCAGTCTTCAAGTGGTCCTAAAATTCTAGTAGATCACTGCTTATTACGAATCCCTGTGCTACAATGTAGCTCAGAACAGACAGTGTTTAAATGATGAAGAATCGGTAGCATTAAGAAATTTGTGAATACACAACTATGAAGACATACCTCTTATGGCAGGAAGACTGGGTAGGTATTTTATTTAGTAGAAGAATGTACTAGATGTACGTAAGCATACAGTTTCCTGTACACACTCAGTTAAACCATTTACCACACAGTTAAAAATATATTTTAAAAATTCATTAAGAATTCAAGACTGAATATGTCAAACATCTCTCAGAGGTCTTTTGAGATCTGCAGAGTTAAACAATAGATGAATTGTGCAACTTCAGCAACAAAGACTGGTCTGCATAGCACAGCTTGCTTGTTATAAAGTACACATTGTGTGCGTTTGGGTGTGGAACTAATCAAAATACATTGTGCTATGGTACCCATGAGAGTTGGAGGGAAGGTAATAGCGGTAGGTACATCTTTTATAAGATCACCCAGAATCAATAGGCAAAGTCAGACTAGCTTTAGGACACACGCCTTGTCCAACTTTTATAACCTTACAAGTTGGTCTAATACATCTTATCCCAGCCTATCAAACTTGTCTTAACACAGCAAGGAAAATATCAGAACTTCTGTTCTTACATTACATACTTCAATACTGCTGTCAGAAACTTGAACTTCATTTTCTCTGACTCAGCATAACTTCTACATAACATTAATCAGAGGCACTGTTTAAGTGCCTATATATTCTGAAAAAATAAGTGAAAAACATCTCAATTGTTGTTATTAATTATGGCTCCTCTATGTACTGAAATAATACTCCAATGCATTTTCATGAAACCAAAGCATATCCTTACTATCTGTAATACAATGACATTTGCAAAAACAGTAACTTAAAGAGTCAACTTAGAGAAGCCCTACTTAATCAGACAAAACAGGCTAAGGAGTTTCTCCTTCATACAATCAGAATTACCCAAAACTAGGAAAGAAAAAAAAAAAAAGATAATTTTCCTCTTAGGCTTACAAAACCAAGCCTTTCTGATCTAAGCCAAAAGAGCAAATAAAGGACAAGAGCAGCTAGAAAGCTGACTGCCTAAAAGTCATTTCCACTTAGCCAAAATTTGATTAATGCCCACCTTCTGATACCAGATATTCATCAGAAGTAAAAATAACTTGTACTTCAATAACACACAGGTATTTTTTACTCTTAGAAAACAAAACAAAAGGTGAATCAAAGGCTGGAGGCGAATGGACAAATCCTATACATAACCAGGAAGAGTCCCAAAGCTGCTTATTTACTATCTTCCTCTAGTAGTAAGGGCAACTAGACAACCTAAGCATAAAACAGGATTTTACAATCTGATATATTTCCCTATGGAAATCTTCAGTTGCTGCTTTAGAGGGGCAGTTCAGTCTCTCATCTTGAAGTACACAATCCTAATACCATGAATTAGCAGTGGGGAAAAAAAGCAAACAATTAGTTAACACAACAACTGCCCAAAAGAATCAGCACTGCTGTGCAAGCTCCTCAAATCTGTATATGTATGAAGTGCAAAATGAGACAAAATAAAGAAACTGTCAAAATTCCTAAATTGAGAAGGGACAGTACATTGGACAAGGCTTTACTTCGCTTCCTATACAGGATCCTATTCTTCCTGTTTAAGCAGAGCTGTATGTCATATTTACCAAACTGGTAAATTTAGTTTAGCTATGTTTAATATAAGATACGCATCTCATGTATGCTTGCTTGCTACTGGGCAAAGAAACCAAATTGCTGAAGTTTTCCCACCTAGTTCCCTTTATTAGCAGAACAAATCCCTTTAAAAAAGAACAGCTGATACTCTGACTTCTTTCTTTTAAAAAGTAAATTTTCCTCTTGGTTCAAAAAAAACTCCAAACACACCACAAACCCCTAGAACAGTTTTAAGTCTAAATTATTTTAGTCATATAGTAGATAACAGAGTAGTTGCAATCACTTTGCTTAGAACTTTTTAAAATCCACTTTAACACGGCATTTACCAACAAAAAATGCACTAGATCTATTTATCTCATTCCAATAAAATTTAAATAGTGTAACACATTATTCATCTATCCATATTATAAACTGTTGTGTACATTAAGTGGATAATATTACTAACACTAATGTTTCTGTAGGCTATTCATAAAATAAATGGTGGACAAAGTAATTCCATCTATTACACATGGAGCTCAATAACAGCTGTAAATGAGAAGATTGCAAAAGACATACTGAGTAATAATCAGAACTAAAACGACAACTGTAACAATATATCCATTGTGTAAATGTTCTGATTATAGAAACACAGATTAATCTGTAATTTTTCATCACTGATAAACGTTGGTAACCATCCAGAATTCAGATTATACTTTATCCAGTTATTGTATAAAACACAGCTGCAAAAGCTACTTGATTTATTAATTTAACGAGATAGATACAATAAATATTTTGTTTACTACAATACAGAAATATGTGCAGCGTGACATCAAATCACTATACCTGCCTAAAAACTACATTTAGCAAAATGTACTGTACCTTTCCACGTATGTACCTACAAATGTGACATACACAGTTTTGCCAGCATAATGTCATAAAGCTATACTAGCTTGTCAGTAGAAGTTCTCTAAGGCTTCTTGTTAACATTTACAGGCACCATGTGATCCCAGTTTAGAGCCTGCAAGAGCAACTGCTCATGTCAGAAAAGAGATTGAGGTAATTTTCCAGTTTGACAGTTTTGGCAGTCTCTTTTAATTACCTCTAATATCTTAACATTTTTACTACTGTACATATAATAATACCTAGAAATTATCTGCAGAAGCACAAAAAACACTATTGCATGCTACAAAAACAATTAGGTAACACTATAAGGTTAGCCAAGAAAAGTCGGGCTCATTTCTAAGAATGATCACAATAAAAGCCCTAATATTTGGGATATGAGGCTCTAAGTCATCTGATAGAAAATTGCTGCAGTCAAAACACCAGGCGTGATTTTCTGCAAACAGTGCTAATTTATTACCAGGAAAAGAATCAATGTGGCAAACACTAAGGATTATTATATAAAAGCTCCTTCAGAAAATGCCATCGTTCTTGCATTTTCTGTCTCTTTAGCAAGAGTCACACAAACTTGCCAGCTAGAGATGAAAGAGGTTGAGGTGTGGTCCAGCTTCATGATACTGACCAGATGGGGAAGATGCTGCAATTGGCATAGAGCCCAAGGAGAAAGAGACCTATGGGGAGTTAGGAAGAGAGAAACATATTTGACAGCAAGACAAGAGCTCTCTCCCAGACATCATCCATTGGGATCCTTCATTCCCCTTCACTTATATTGTCACTGCATATGCACAGGATGACTGAATATATTATGCATGGGAATTAATCATGCCACTGGCACTGTCAAGAAGTCACCAAGCTTTTATTATGCATGTGAAGTTCTGCCATTTTGCACACGCAGATGAAATCTGGAATTCTCAAAGAATCCCAAAATTAAATTAGAAAGAAGATTAGGTCCCGGGTCAAGAGAGTAGAGAAGATTCCACATGTAAAGGAGATTTTTCTAAAAGTAAGTGACGAGGTCTGAAACATTGTCTCCTCTGACAGAGTAGTTCAGACTTTTTCAGCAAGGTACCTCTTGAAAGGACTCAATGGCCAAGTCCCAGCAGGTACTTATGCATGAGCAGTCCGCATGACCTCCCCAACTATTTGTGTAGCTTCGTTAACACTGCATGCTTAAAAAACATCTTCCATTTTTTTCCCCTCAGTGTTAATTAATAACTCTTGCTCACTACTTTTCATAAAACAAGAACTAGCACATGCCCAAGTGAAAAAAACACTTGCTTTTAAAAAAAAATTTGATGCACTGACATTGCCAAACAGCAGTACCTGAATTTATCTGAATATAAAAAATAGCATAACCACAACCTTCTTTTTCTAAAATTCAGCTTCAATACCACTTAAAGTGAGGGAAAGGAAGAGCAGAGAAGCAAGTGTTCTCCTCCTGATCAGGCTGCTGGTTTGTGAAAGACTTGCTCCTCCTACCCCGTTTGGCATAGTAGCCACAATCTACTCCCTCCAGTTGTGTTAGTATAAGGGTTGGATAGTGTTAGCCCTTCACATGTCCTTACAGTAATAGCTCCCTTTCAGAAAATTACAGTAAATCTTTTTAAACAGCAACACACACATGTAAATTCATTTACATATAGTTTACATAACAGTCACTGATTACATTCCAGTCAAATAAATGCTAGGATATTACACTGGAATCCATTGGTGCCTAGCTTTTTAATTCACATTTCATTGATTCTCCATCACTCAATTTTGTGTCACTTTTCTGCTTGTTTAATCTTCCCCCAAAAACAAACATCGCATTGCCTTAATATTTTACCATCTTCCAGCAAGACCCTGTTTGCTGGGTGCTTAATTTGTTCCTTCATCACTCATTGCCTGCCTCCACTACTGACTTCATTCTCTGATTTATTTTTCTTAAGAACTGGATTATCTCCAGTTCTTGACTTAAATTCCTTAGAATAAAAGTATTTGGAATGAAAAATAAAACCCCTATAGATCATGAAACACACAAAAAAGATGATAAATAAGTGGGTTTGGTAATGCAAATTTCTAAGCACTCTTGAAATGATAAGCTCATGTAAAATGAGGGCCAGTCAAGTATGAGCCAATATAATAGTGAATGCTATATACACTTAGAAATTGAAAGAGGCAAGTTCTGTAAAGCAATAAGCTTTTACTTTAGCTACTACCTTGCTAGGGTATCATTAGAACCATTCTACAACACTTGATAAATCCAAATTCTTGGGACTTAACTGTTCTTCCACTTTTTAATCCGTATATCAGTTTATAACCATACCAAAAGATACAAGGATTAAATTGGTATTTCCACAGATATTACTATACTTTAAATAGTTTAAAATAAACTTGATTTAGTTCAGCAGCTTGTCACGCTCAAAATTCTTTCAACCAGAAGTCAACTTTATAGCACTTGATACCATGGCATAGCACCAATTTTAAGGAAACTGGATTTTTGAGGCCAAATTTTCCCAGCGTAAGTATCATTTGAGCAAGTTGAAAATAACTGTCTGCTTAATGTCCCTTTTCAGGACAATCTGACAGCTATCTCCTCTTTTCCGTGCTTTAAAAAAACCCAACTTCTAAACAATTAGGGAAAATGAAATCTAAATTGTTTAGGTTTCAGAAGAATACAATGCCAGAATTTTCAGGATCTAATAAGGCACTCTTCAGTGATCTCATTTAAATGAGTCAGTGCTGACTTTCAAATTTCATCTTATTCTACTGTAATTCAACCAAATACCAACAGATTTCTACCTTCTTTAAGAATATTTAGAGCTCTAGGACACAAATAGTTTAATGAGTTTCACTTGCAAATGGCAGAAACTAGACCACAGTTTATGCCTTTTAAAGAAACTTTCTCACTTTCTCTTACGGATGTCATAGCTTCACTTCACTCAAAGAAATGCATATTTTGGCCATAGACTTTAGTGTAACCAAGGAAAAAAACTATCAGTTTGGCAATAGGAAGTCAATTTCCTATCCTTGGAGTCTCATTCCTGTAACAACCGGTTTTTTTGAACATTAGTCAGCAAGCACCAAATTAGCCCATTGAAGGGACCAGATTTTAAATTCATTATTTATTTTTCAACTTTCAGAAGTTACACTATATAAAGGTAGCTTTACACATTTTCATTACTTCAACAAACTACTGATTAATTCTCAGGCTTTTTTAACTAACAAGGAATAAATGATGGAAGAGACTGATTCGGGCACAGGGCCCATAAAGCTCCCAGCAAAGCACTGGTAAAAGATACTGCACTTATCTTCTAAGAAGATGCTGGAAACAAACCTAACTTACGGGCCTGTTTCATCATATCTCAGAACGAAATCTTTGAGCTTTCAAACCAGAGACAAAATTGTTATGCAAGGAACTCACACAAGAAGCATCTTCTGCATTTCATCACCACCTTGTAAAGTATGAACGAATGCTGAAAAACACCCTATTCTTAAATATTAATAAAGAACATAACAGAAATCTTTCCTTCATCCTTAAGTCCAGTTTCTAATTAGCATGAAGAGCATGTTCTTTAATTTACAGAATGTCATAGAAATATTACTAATAGCTTAAAGTACATTTCACAGTTTGAGATGTTCCAGCTGTACAGTTTAAATCAACTCTCAAAGTTATTTACGTATTTTATCACTCATAGTTATAGTAAATGACTAACCATAGTGACTGCTAAATTAATTGTTATAAAACTATAAATGCTTTGGAATACTACAGAGAAATGGTCTTGAATAAGACACTAATTATTTCCAGAATATAAGAAATACTGTTACTTGTATTACTTAAGTGCATGATTAAACTCTCTAAGTTGCACAGTGCACCAGAATTTCAAGACATGACTCAAGAGATGTCAGCTTTTTTTGTACCAAAAGGCCACAGACAAGTAGAAAGCAGGGTTAAACACAGAACTTGAACCCTGAGTGTCTGAAGTCATCAGAAGGAATCTCTTGATACGTACCATGTGTCCTGCGATACCAAGGGCTCACACAATAAAGAATCTCTGCATTTCTTCACAACGTTGTTTAGCAGCATAAACCAGTTCCTTCTTTCTACTCATCAGTATATTTTATCAGTAGAAATGTCAAATATTTCTACGGTAAACAGAAATATCCTGGCCTTTTTTATTTTTCTACACCCCAATACTAAAGAAGGTGACAATATAATCTGCCCCAGGCAACTCTATCACCATCCACAGTAGACAGGTCATTTTCCTTTTTATCAAAAAGGAGAGTAGGTCATCACATTTTAGTACATGTTGACACCACTGCTAGTAAAAAGAGATAAGAATTCAGTGCCCTTAAGGTGCCTTATCCTCTGTTTTACCTAATACAGATATTTCACAGCTACTGCATTAAAGCCAGAAGAGAGACAGATTTGTACCTTGAAAGAATGCGCTACAAAGGTCTCAACCTTGGTGACAAGCTGATATTTGTATAGCAGAGAGTATAGGTGACAACAAAACACTTTCCTTAAAGTATCTACCTCTCTTTTATTTTGGACAATAGGACTTATTTTTCTTCTATAACACCATAGAGGATCATGGATGTTTAACCTCTCAAGTACATGTACGCAGTTTTTTTAACACTTTTCACAGTTGAAATAAAAAGCACATGAAGACCTTCAGCCATCCTCAAAAAAACTTCAGAGGTTTCTTTGCTTGATCAAAACATTTTCCTTTCAGCCAGAACACAAAACAAAATAATGACACTTAACTGCTGTTGTCTTTATTCACTGTGCTTTCATTTTCAAATATTTGATTCTAACATCTAAAGAAGTTGGAAAAACACTTTTATGGCAATGTTCCTTATATCTTAAAACAACAGGAAAAGACACCATCTCCTAATTGTTAATATGTTACCATCTGTACATGAGAACTCACTTTTTATTGCATTTTATGTTAATAAACTGGTTTCTCCACACCCTTTTAAAACAGTGATAAGTTAAAAAGATCTGCAGGGCAAGAGCAAGAACATCAACACAAACTGCATATTTATTACACTGACTATACAGCATTCACAAAAGGACTTTTTCTATTTGGAAAAATAAAGATATGAACACACTTGCAATAAACTGCACAATGATGCTCAGTTTCTTCTGCACGTAAGCGTAAAATGTTACTTCAAAATAGGCAAAAGAGCCGCCACTGGTTAGAGGAAGAATGGGAATTTCATACGTTAAGTGAAATAATAAATTTGTGCTTGAAGATTCTAAATAGGAACACAACTACAAATGGTATTAACAACTCCCACTAGAAATTAAACCTTGATTTGTACACTAAAAGAAAGAGCAACTTCTAGCTGAAATGTAAAATAACATTCCTCTGTTTTGAAAATAGTCTGTTCAATTTTTCTATTAATTTTGGTAACATTTTCTTAAACTGTGGAGGCCAAGAAAGCAGTTCTGAGTTCAGAGACCATATCAACAAACACAATGGCTCGTTATTTATGGGCTTGTTATTTATTTGTATACCTAAATGCACTTAAATGATTGTATGTTTGCACATATACACTTCCAAAATTCCAGCCTCCTTCACCAAAACATATTGCATAGGTATACATTACTTAAGAAGAGGGAAACAAAACCAAAAAATTGGTAACAGAAGCTTTGTGACCAAAGTATTTAGAAGAACATGATTTTAACATCTAATAACAGACTGCTTTATTTGCAAAAGAATTGTGCACATTTATGGCATGCATATATACATAGATGTATGCAAACATGCATCCGAATGCATGCATTTTATACTCCATTTTAGGCTAGGCACATATTAATACATTAGCAAAGACTGAAATCAAAGAGTTAGACCATTATTAAACAGCAACACCATTTAAGATTAAGAGCAAGACCACCAAAGACTAAAAGATCTCCATAGCACAATGTAATTTTTTTAGTCAGTGCATCTGAACTGAGGTCTCCTGCAAACAACATTGTAAGCAGAAAAAAATAAAGCCTGGTTCAGAAAATATACAGAGGGCAAAAATATTATGAAAATAATAATCTTTTTTGTTTCTAAGCAATCTAGCCACTAACCACTTTCTATTTTATTGGTTTTACCACTATTCTGATTTCACTGGTTTTACTAAATTAGCATGAAGATGTTTTGAAATATGAAGAAAATAAATAATTTTATAGCCATTTAGCAAGATAATGCTATTTTTATGCTTTGGATAGAAGTCTTATGAACAAGCTGTGTGAATCTCGGGTTTTTTTAAGCTGACATTTATATTTTGTAATGTCATTTTGATATACCATTTCAAATGCAAAGGAACTGGGATATTTTGAGAGAAGAAAACAGACATGTTTGAAATTGAATAAAAAAAAAATGCAGTCACAGATGGCTTCTGCCCAAGTGAATAGCGAATATTACACTAAAGCAGGATATGACTCTTCCAAGCATGAAGCAATTCAAAGTGTTTGTTACTATATGAGAGTTTGCATAAGTGATTTACCTACACACCAAGCTTACGTTCCTAATTAACCCGGGGGTACAATTCCCATTCGTTAAATTAAGCATGAGGTTCAGCCCTGAATGTCTTCAGCATTCATTATCAGAACATACAAATACGTCTGCCTGTTAAATATTTTCAATGTCAAGCATTTATTAGTGCATTTCAGCCTTACTGACTCTTCATACTGAATTTTGATGCTTTTTTATGCACTGTATTCCGTACTTGACAGAAAAATGACCATTTTACATTGCCTTAGGTTGCTTACTTTTTTATGATAAATTCTATCTTCTCTTCGGCTCTTTCAAGAGGAAAAAAAAAAAGTACCTGAAATAAACAACATTTCAGTCATTTTAAGTTCGCACAACTGCTTTACAAATCACACAGCCTGACCTCCTTCTATAGTATTACATTACAGCAAGATCCAAAATAACATTCCAGTTTGACAGCTAACCTCAGGCACCACTGGTCTACTATCTCGCTGCTTACACTGCTGGCTGAAAAGCTGATAGGATACGCAAGACAAGCTGAGAGTTTAACTGGCAGAGCTGTTCAAATCTAAATTGTGCTATTTGAAACTTAGACCACAGGAGACAACAGTTCACTTTTTACCATGGCAGCAGATTCAACCTCTTGGCCCTGTGAAAGTCATATGAATACATTTAGCACACACAAAAAATATCTCCCTATATTATGATCAAAGACATATTCAACACACATTTTTTATGCACATTTGATCATCCTGTTGACAGTCTTGGAAGTTAAGTAATATGGACTGCTGCACATAGGTTTCAAACCTTGATGGAGCCCAATGGCAGGCTACTTTTGACAGTCAAATAATGACAAGCACATTGCAGGCTGATGCCCGTCATTCATGAACATCTTGGCCTGCTCCAACCGTTGCGCAGCGACTAAGTGGACGGTCAAAGGTTAAGTTCGAAGAAGACAGCAATGAAGGGCAACTGTCATGCACCACTGAATACTGTGAGGCAGCAAGGAGTGGTTGTCTTCTGAAGAACATGCAAAATGTTCTTGTTCTGTCCAGGCAGACACATATTTGAAGGTCCTAAATGAGACCACTGCCAATTCATGAAGAGCCAAACTGACAGCATGCCATTCAAACTGTCTCTCGCAAATTTGACTTTTTTTTTTTTTTTTATTTCAAATCACAAATGCATGCAAAGTATAACGTTAAACAGAGCTCCCAGCAGCTGTTCTAAGCAAGCCAGATTTGGCAGGGTAGGAAGGGTGAGGGGAAAGACATCTAAACTTTTTCCCTTCTCTTTCTTTAGTATTTAAGAGAAGTTCAATTATTTCACAAGAAATTCTTCCGTTTTCTTGTAATGGCATGCATTTATTTCCAAAATTACATTTATTGTACCCCTTTTTCTAAATACTGGAGTTTCTTCCAGTATTAAAAAGCAGAGCCTAACACCTTATAATTAGGGCTAATACAATCACCTGGAATTTTAGTTCTGCATTTGGGTATTAATATCGTAATAGGAGAATACATTGAAGTATGCAAATAAACACTTTGCATCAGTCTCTAAATATCCTAAGCATTTCTGTTATAAATGGTATAATAACAGTATTTTCTATTTGTTTAAAAGCATTATTTTATGTGGAGTTATAGCTTGAACAGCATGATTAACAATGAAATTGCACTATTTTGCATAAAACATATACATCTTACTTTTAACCCATTGCCAGTAAAGATGTATATTTTTTATTTGCACATTTAAATTATGTGATCATATTCACGTTTGCCTCTATTAACATATAAAAGACTTCAGGAAAAATAGAAATACTTTTTTTTATTAGATAAACAGTGATGCCGCTCATCTTTCATATGAATGAACGCTTGACACTAAATTTAATCAGGCTGACAAAGGATCATATGAGTTAGCTCTTTATGCCCTTTTCATGAACAGTCCATCTCTCCTGCACTTACAGGGCCAACTACTGCCCTTTAACAAAACAGATCAACATGCAAAGTGCTTGTTTCTTTTTGCTGGGTCACTGGTATCATCCCGCTCGTGACATTACTGTTTTGTACCAATTTCTGTCATGATACCAATACATTAAAGACCCTATTCACAAACCGCGCTTTGCAAACTAAAGAGAAAACGAATTGTCATTAGTTATGAGGAATATGTTAGAATCATGAAGCATAAAACCACTTGTCTGTCATGTACACAGAGACACACACAACATAAACTCTTTAAGGCCAGAACTATATTCATATGCTCTATTGTACAACTCAAATACTATCAACACTTTTTAAATCATAGATAATGACCAACCTACTGTCTTGATCACCATAAATGGCTTTCAGGAAGCCAGAAAGATAAAATCAAAATTCAACTTATTTTGGACTGAAGAACAAATTTCAAGGCTTTTCTACATAGGCAGGAGGGTCCTGTCTATAGCAAAAGTTATAAACTTGGGGAAAGCTCATCAACATCTTTTACAGTCCATGAAGGTGGGAGAAAGAAAAAAAGCATGCTTTAATTGTAAGAAGACTTGCTTGGTTACACATCTGTTTTCCCCAGTTGCATCTTCTCTTTCTGTCTTATAATGACGTTCAAATCGATTCAAAAGCACTTCTGTAGTTGACTGAGACTTCCAAATCTTAAATTCTGGATGTTCTGACTTCACTCTTCATTGTTGAAGCACGTAATGCTACTGTGCACATACTGCACTTCCTGACCCTTTCATCATGAGCTGCACAGTGCGCACACGCGAGCACATACACACACACTAGCTATTTCAGGTAGTCAAACCCTGTTCAAATGAACTGGGCTTACTGCACACACACCATTCAGTCACAAGGAACGTTAGGCAGTGTATCTGATGCCTATTACACAATACCAATTTACTTGTGATAATAAGAAAGTTAAAGTTTCTCTGCATTTTGACTTCCATTTGTAGAAGGAGGAAAAATACCTCCCTACTACAGAGATGTTTTGTGAGGATAAACTTACGAAATAATGTGAGATGAGAAGACACATTAAGGAGCCACAGGTAAGTACACTGTATAATAAAAACACTTCAGTAACATAAGACATTTCTAAAACAGCTCAGGGAAGGCTGGCCAATATCTACAGTTTATTTTAAGAATTTAGGCTAGAACACCACTAAGAACTCTGTTATGCACTGTTATCAAGCACCACAACTTGCAATGGTCAAGTGCAACAATACTGGAGAAAACCTCATGGAATGTAACTTGAAAATATGAATACTAATAACGCAAAGAAACCTAGAAGAACAACAAAGCTTTTTTTAAAAAAAAATATTTTTTTTTTTTTAAACATTGGTAGAAGGCAATACTGGCCAGAGGAAAGACAAAACAAAAATAAGAGAGAACCAAACTGTGTGTTAGATCTCCTGCTATGTTACCTGTTGGTTACTGTTAACTGAGGAGCGCACAGTGTATCATATAGATAGATATAATATACAGTACAAAATAGTTCTATTCCCAAATATACAGAAGTTCCTCATGACACATTCAAGCAAAATTGGTTAAAGAGGAAGGCACTCAGGAATACAAATTTTTACTAACACAAGCAAAAGACTTTGAAGTCTTTTAAAGTGGAATATAAGGCTAGGAAATCAAAACATTGGTCGTACTCATAATTTATCTCATTTTTGTCTATGTATAAATGCTTTCCATAAACATGTTCCATTGAACCAAGATTGGCAGTGTCCATATGACTACATCACAGGACTACTTTTCAGACACCAGTGACAGAGGTTTAAGAAATTAAAGACAGTGCATACCAGAAGGCTTCCAAGCTTGACAATGCAGAAGCTTAATAGCTTCTGTTTTAAGGAATGGGAGAAGTCCATGCAAACTAATATTTGCCCCAGTGCTTTTCCTCCTGAAAGTGGTTCAACTACCACCATCGTCATTGAGTTCAAAAAGAAAGAAAACCACCAATATGGTACACTTCTTACATTTCACATGCCAGAGGCAAAAACCAGAGCACTGAACATCCATAAAAGGTAACTGCCTACTGACGTAGTCGTCACAGTAAAAAACCCAAAACAAAACAAAAGTTTCTCTTTCCTATTACTAAAAGATGCAAGGAGCCACACAACTGATTCAACCCATCTTATTCTAAAGCACCAACAAGGGAATGGTTGGAAAGAGCAGAATGGAACTGCCTTTTGATCCTACCTCCTTATCAGGTCAGTTCCACTACTCAGCAAGTACAAAAACTGAAATAACAAATTCAGTAAAAACTACCTTTTGGCTCCTACCTGGAGAGAAGACAGACATGGATTTTTTGGATTTCATAACAGCTGCAGTATGTAAAAAAAATTCCTTCTACATTTCAGTAAAACTCCAGGCTTACAAAAACAGTTTCAAACTGATCAGAGCTTTGGTATAATTTCCAGTGGTTTTATATTGCGTACTAAAATGTGCCACTTACGTGGTCTCAAAATAAACAATTGAAATACTCTAAATCTATCTCTTTGAACTCCTTTCCATAATTTTTCTGCCTAAATGTCTTGCAGAAGTGTTACATTTGATAAATGCTCATTTTCTTTAAAAAAGTTTATTAGAAATTTCTATCTAAATCCTGACTCTAAATAAGCTTTCCAACCTAGAAAGGTGATCATTTCACTGTTGTTCATATGCACTGTTCATGATGAAGGCCCCAAATAACTTTCTCCTATATAGTTTCTCTGGATTAAATTATTTGTTCTGTTTTCATTCTGTGATTAGGTACAAACATATGCACACTGTTCAATATTTTACCATCTGCAGTTCTTTCCCATCACATGATTTAGATACCAGACAATCACGTATTTCCTTTGAGCACCAGAGCATCATTACCTTCTGCAATGACATCATTTACATTTCAAGTAAATGCAGAAGAAAATCAGAAGTGAATACAGCCAAACACAAATTGTTTACAGATCTACAAGCTGTTGTTTAATTCATTTACATAAACCTGTCCTTTTGTACATGAGCCCTACTGCTTTGAGACAACTGTCAGATCTTTAAAAGCTTCTTGCCCAACTTGAGCACGTATTCAATATCAATAAGATTGGGCTTCTAAGGGCCTTTAAATGCTTGTGAAAATCCTACCTATTTCCTTTCAGAGTTTAAAAAAAAATAAAAAAATTAATGTATTAAATGTGTATTTGAACACGAATTTTACCAATTAAACTGTTGGAAGTCTATGTAAGGTGTTTGACTCTACAGAGCCATAACAGCAATGTTTTCTAGTCCCAAAGTTGCTTAAACTTACTGTTTACTTTTTGGAAATAAAAATGTTATCTGATCTTTACCTCCATTTTTTCCCCTAAAAGCATGTACAGTGTAACATTCATGATCCTTCACCGGCAAGGTCCAGTGCATGAAATTTTGCACACAAAACAGAGGACACAGCATGCATCAGAAGTCAGAGGTTTTGCTTTAACTAAAATCTTTTGCCATTATAGACTGGAGTCTCTCTGGTGAATTACAGGCAGAAATTTCAGTAATTTTAGTATCTGTACAGAAACATGCAAATCAGACCTTGATTTTAATATTATGGGATATTTGATTTCAATATAATTTTAAACCTTAGAACAGAATCAGCGACATATTTTAATCAGGTACCTTTTCAAGTATTCACTGCATGAAGTACCAACTGCCTGGGGGTTATGAAATAATACTAAAAACTTTATAATCATTCATTGATTTAGTTTTGAGCATAGTATATCATTTGAATCCAATGGGAACATAAAAAGCTATTTGTGAGGTCAACCACAGTACAGACAGAGGCTGACATGGTATCGATGGCAAGGTAGAAAGAAATTGCCAAATACAGCAGATCAATACCTCGTTTCACTGTTACAGCCTTCTGGAGACATAAAATATATATCTTTACAGCTACGAAAATAATAATAATGAAAGTGGGAGATAAATGCTTCCCTCAAGGTAAACTATTTGATTAGCTGAGGGCAAAGGTGACAACAGCAGTTACACTAAAGTAACTTTACAATCTTAAATAAAAATGGTGGGATGAGTAGCAGATAAAAGGGTAAAATGAAACTGAACAAGTTCTAGGAGATAAATGCAAAAAAACTGTTAAGCTAAATATGGTAGAGCAGAGCTTCCTCCCACAGTAGAAGTCCAGTAACTAAAAAAAAAAAGCATTTTGAAATTACTGCACTATCATTTTCTATCCAGAAGCCTTCAAATATTTGTTTAATCTGTCCCATACTTTAAATGCCAATAAATATTCCTAACCCATGTTTTGCACTTCACTAGTGAACCTAATAGAATACAGTAACACACTATAGTGCTTTTTAGTCTCAACTGTAGGGAAGAGGATCACTTGATATTTTGGACGCTCTTGGTCATTAAAGGTTAATCAAATAATTTAAGAAACGGATGAATTATTAAAAGCATGAGGGACCCACCCTGCTTCAGCTGAAGGTTGCCTAAGTTTCATCACCAATTGCACTAGGAACAGAAACCAGCTTTAGCCATTCGCTATTTGACCTGTCTAGCTTTCGCTAGCCTGGGTCAGAAGGAACTGAATTCTACCTGCTGTAAAAAGGAAAAGTATAATAATTATTCACTAAATGTTTTCCAAATCTACAAATGACAGTGAAAGTAGGGCCAGTACTGCACCTCCAGCAGGGACATTTCACTATAGTTTCATTTCAAAAATGCCAATTCCCATCTGAAATTTCTAAGATTATAAGCTAAATTCAGAATCGGAAGACAAGAGGGTCTGGGTAACGTACATCTGAGACTATCTAGCTTTCTGAAATTGAATCATCTGCTAACAACTTCCAAAAGATTTCTCTTCAGAAACATATTCGTTCAAAACCAAAAATTCAATCCACCTGAACTTTTATTTTCTACAGAAACAGGAAGGATTTCTAAAATGTGCTTTCCTTTGGGTTTTGGGGCAAATCTAATTTTCCTGAATGCCACAATTTATAGAAATATTTGAAAAAGAATATAAACAACTATCATCACGTTTTTAGACACTGCACATCTAACGCTAGATTCGTAAGTGATCGTTTGTCTCAGTGCTGCTGTTTGAGAACATGCTCACATAACACGTCCAGTTGCAAATTTACTGAGACAACAGAAAACTTTTGAGTTCATCTTAAATTTGGCAGTGTGCTTTCCAGCTGAATAAATGAACTCCTCCAAATCACCACATCATCACACAAGATGCTTCACTGTACACATTTCTAGTGTGCTGTCTTGAAAATTACAGTAAAGAGGCTGTTGAAAAACAAAATTGGAATTAAGCAAGCAACATATGCTCTGTTCATACTCTTTATTAGAATGGGGAGAGGACAATTTAGTGTTCTGAGGCAGACAAGGAATCAAAATCCCTGTAAATGTATTGATATTCCAATACGTTTTAGAAATGTGAAGTCTCTCTAAATGACACAAGTTGAAACAGTTAAATTATGACAAAAAAGAAAGCAGAGGGATAATTAGGTAAATAAACACGCTGTTGATTTTGCCAGAGCAAAAATCTAATTGACACTGCAACAACAACAAAAATTTCCTAAAATACATGGAACACTACCAGTTTCTTTAACATAAGCAACCAGTTCTGCATCTTGTCCCACTTCTAGGACACTTCTTGCCCCTCACAAGCTGGGGAGATACCAATGGCTGTCATGTGGTAGGAGCCCATATTACTAAGTCTAATGAAAGGTCAGGGTTAATGGAACCATTTCATGCAGCCATGTCCTACAAGGTATTGTGTACCTGTAACAGCTATTATACTTGTGGCATGCAAGCGAGCCAAAATTTCAGTTGGCTAGAGGCTATACAAGTAACATACACGAGCTTACAATCTTAACATACAAGACAAAAAATAGATGAGGCCGGGGGCAGGGCGGGGTTGCAGAGAAAGGAGAAGCCTGCTGAAGAGTGCATATTCAGATATAGAATATGGACAGCTCGCATACCGCTGTCTCATGTAGTGGATCACTAGGGTCAAAGTAACCTGAAGACCTTTAGACCCCTGGTATTTGACTTCTCTTACATTATTCTCATACACAATAGCCTTACAGACCACAATCAACAAAACATGAATTACTGTTTTCAGTATCCACGCTCCTCACATCCTTTGCTTCAAGATCTTAGAAGATTCTAACATGCAAAGCATAGATCTGTTCTTATTTACAGCAAAAACAAGAGACTGAATGTAAAACAACGTTTTAATAAATCTGCAGAGCCTAAAGTACCAATGTAATTCAGAGCAGCAGGATAGACACGCACTTCTTAATTAAGTGGGTGATGTTCTAGTTAAAACAAAAAGACAACCCAGGGCAATAGCTAAGATTAAGCACGCCCTCTTGCAAAGGAAGCTCCTACTATTATCAATATAAAGGCTTTAAATCACAAAAAATAAACCATCTAATAGTCTGTATTCAATAGTAAGTAGAAAGTCAGGACACAGACTGATTTGGATTAACACATTTTCAGTTATAACAAGTAATTTTACAGAGGATTAGTATCTTGATGGTCTGATCAATACTAGGCACTGCTGCTATTACAGATGAAGAGAAAATTACCCCTCCAGTAATAAAGTGTGTATGTCTTGGTTCTCCTTCATTTGCTGAGTCCATTACTGTAATGGTTCCAGCATTAGCAGCTGAGGCAATTTAAGCAGAAGGAATGTGATGAATTTAAAAGCAAGGAACATTTGCCACTCGTTCTTTCTTGTATTTTATTCTGCATATGCAAGGCTTCTACCTGACTATTTCCAATATACAAATCATGGGTTATGTGACTATCAACACTATTTCTTAATTATTGTCTCATTAATAATGGGAAGGGCCAATAATGTGATTACCACAAAAATTGCTACTGGCATATTGGCTGCTGATTCTGCTAAAACCTGCACACCGTTTACCTAAGCAGAAATATGACATGACAAGAAGCTTATTTAACTGCATCTAAGCTGTTTCAGTAACTTTAGTTTTCCTAAATACTTCTAAAAAAAATCTATTCAATCTGTCAATTAGAAAATTTTATGGGTTTATAGCTTAAGAGGCAGAACAATAACAGGAAACAAGAAATTAATGTAATATTTGAACAAACTATGATAAGACAATGTTAAAGTTTCTATACTTCATTGCATTGTATGGGTAACATTTTTCAGCATTAATCCTAAAACCATTCCCCTGCTCTTAAGTGCTCTGAGAACACTTGCCTATTTTTCCATGAGTATGAATATGTTGAAGCAACCTATTTTATCTCATAAATATATACTATTTTCCAGCCAGCCAAAATGAGGAAGACGCAGGAAATAAGACTTTTCATTGAAGTATCAGCCAAAACACCGTACATTCCCTTTTCTTCCTTGTAAATAAAATATATGCAAAGCTTTGTGTTATTTAAAGCTTTATATTTCCTTGCCACTTTGTCTAACATGTCTCACAAATGTGAAATTGTGCATGAATATCTTTGTAAAAGCCCTTGTGAATATTCAGAGATGTGCATATTGATGTATTTATTATTTGTATAGCAATAACTTTATTGGATTGAGGTCCCAGCTGTGCTGGGAGCTGTACAAACATAACAGTAATGTCTGTGGAATACATTCTCTGTAGTCAGGTTTGGTTTCACAGTAATGTGAATTAGCATAAACAGCTACATAAGGTAATTGTGAACTGGGTTTAGCGGTCTATTCCAAAGACCTGTCAATGTAATCCTTTTAAAGTATAAGAAAATAATACGCCAGCCTAGCTGAGCATCTTATCTTTCACACAGTAATGACATAGGGTCTTAATAGGCAAAGAGTGCCAAGAGGAAGCATATAAAGGTAGTTACTAGAACTTGGCATCTGTCACACTGAAACTTACTTAAAATAAACTTTGACTAAGTAAGTCTTGAAAACAGTCTTACGTTAAGGATGAACTTTTTTAACTAACCTATGAATATTAATCAAGATAATAAACATGCCAAAGGCAAAACAGCCTTCTGCCCAAGTTTAAAAGGACAAAATATTCTAAGTAGACTACCAAATAAGAGGTTTATGTTTGGTTTTACTTTATGTGGTACCTTTTCTTCACCCAGCACAAGAAAGTTTACTGCAAGCTGACCAAAACTCTGACCAACAGTGTAAGGAAAGAAAGAATAAAAATAACTAGAAACTGTACTGGTTAAAACTGAATTCTAAGTTAAAACAAACAAACAAAACATGCCCCCAGTGGACTGTTTCATCAAAATGCCTTTCCAGCTAACGAGCAACATCTACTCTAACAGCTCTGGTTTTCTGCACAGAAGTAATATTCGCTATAGGGAAGACCAGAGAAGCTGATGGCATGCAACATCTCTAAAGATGTCTTTGGAAACTTAAGAATAATGATCTTTTGCTGTCCACTTAAGACTCAGAGAAATATTCCACAGGACACTAGCAACCCCAATATGGTGTTTAAGACAACTGAGTAACTAACTTCTCGCTACTGTTTCCCAACTTTTTTCAGACCCTCTTCCCAAGAGTGAATTTGCGTTGTCCTCCTCTTGGGCTTGGAACACCAAATACTAGCATAAACAATTTCATTTCTGCTACACACTCAGTCTTACTCAATCCAATTGAGTGATTTGCAAAATGGAAATTGCTGTATGACAGCACTGTATTCTGAAGAATTTCTGCCACATGTACTTGGAACAGAAATGTTCTTCTATAACAGCATAAATTAAAACTTGCTATACACATGAAAATTTGAGAGCTTATCACATATAAGAAATATACTGCATAATTACAAAGCAAAAGCCAATCACCATGCTTCTGATAGATAGCATTTAACTGCACACAATTATTGCAAAACAAGAACTTTTATTCAGGATTCAATTCTCCAGAACAGAGACGTTGCCAGAAGATACATAATCCAAACCAGCTTCTCTGTCCAACCACTTCCCTCTCATTAGCAGGGCTCATAAATCTTACTCTCCAGAAGAGGTCGGGTTAACCTCACTAACATTTGGTTTGCTATAAAATATTTTGATCAGCACATAAACGGAAGTCTTAGCAGAACTACTACAATAAACACACACTTCCTTTGCCTTCAGCATTCCTTAGGTGAGCAACATAAGCAAACAGTGCTTAAACTTAGGGACTGACGGGTGAACTGGCATACTGCCAGGAGCCCAAAGATTACATTTCTAATTAAGTTGCATAAAATAATACCAGTACGAGGGTGCTCCCGTGAAAAGAAAGCATACATTTCTTCTTGTATAACCCCTCCTCTTCCCATTGCTGCTTTCTCCTTTGGCATCCTCTATTCTAAGACCTTCTACAGGCTCTTTTTGTTTCACTTTCAATATATGCAAAGCTTCTCTCAAGAAGTACCCAACTTACAACATGCCCCTAAGGCATCCTATAAGTATTCACACCTTTAAATTCTCTATAAGGATCTGTTCTTAGTTTTCATCCTTCTCTGTCTGTGCACCTACAAGATCTAGGTGTGCCTAAGGCAGTACTCTTTCACTCTAGGTTCCTTGAGTTTTTCTTACACATTGCTCGTCTTAAACGTCTTCACAAGTGCCTTGTCCTCCAACAGCCTTTGCCAGTGTAGTTCACAGTCCCATCCTCTTACTCCCTCACACATATCCTTGAATCTTACCAATGGCAATTATTCTCCTAATGCAAATGATTCCCAAATATGTTTGGGACATATTGCAAAGACAAAAGCTTAACCCAGCCTTGGATGGATAGCATAAATGTACAGGCTAAAAAAGGTATGGAGTGGGGTTTTTTCCTGCAATGTAATTACACTGGATTAGATGGAATAGCTTACATCTGCATGTGTTTTCACATAAACAGAAAGAGCAGAACACAAGTGGAACACTGAAGTGACTGTCCTTCAGGAGAGCAGAAAGAGTAATTACAAAGTGACCAGGTTGGCCTTAAAGAGTTGTTAAGAGTCTTACTATTGTGCACAGGCTTTAAAGTTATTTTTCTATTAAAATATTTAGTTGCAAACTTAGGTCAGACCTTTTCCCTGCCCCTGTACTGAAATAACTTCTAACGTTAAATAGTAAATTAATAGCAGTACCAAAACCAGTATGTACTGTATGCAGAGACAGGTGAACCAGATCACCATCTTAGAAACTAAGTTTATAATGGAATTAGCCTTCCTTTCATCAAGATCACCAAAATCAGCATTATGCTTTCAAACAAGTAAGTTACTGCTTCTCTGTACCACTATTTTGTAATCAAAATCAGCACAGGTACAACAACCATCAAGAGCTGCAGTCAAATGTTGTACAACAAACCCTTCAAAGGCACCTGAAACAGCAAAACATTCAGCAATGCTGTCTGCTTAAACAAACAGTGCAATTACATCTTCAATATAAGCATGTAACAGCATTGCATCTGAACATATTACCAAGAAAAAACATTATTAAAAATGTTTATCTAGGTGAGGCTTGGTGTAGAGCCAGACTACTTTCAAATTTGAAAATAAAAGTGCAATTACATAACGCATCATCTCACTGAGAACACACTGACAAGACCAAATATATTTACTTCCATGATTTCCTCCTATAACTCTGTAGAACTCCCTTTTAAATTAAAATACCCAAGTCCAGATGGCAAAAAAACTTTATTATTAGCCGCTGTTAAAGCTGTACTAGGCTCCCCTCTTTAAACAGCGAAGGGAACCTCAAGATTCCCAAGTCGAGGAGAGCGGCGGCGGGCAGAGCTCGGCTCCCTGCACCCACCCCGCAGCCCCCCGGCCCGGCCGGGCCGCGGGGACTCCTGCACACACGGGGCGCGCTGCACCACAGCCACTTTCCAGCCGGGAGGGAACGGCCGCACCCCGCGAGGGCTCCGGCCTGGGGAGGTGCTGCCGTCGGCCTCTCGAAGCCTCTGCAGGGACCGGCGGGCCGCGGTCCTGCCCGGCGGCGCCGAGAGGCAGCCCCCGGCTATGGCACGGCGGCGGGCAGCTCCGTGCTCGGGCTGCTTCCCTTGCACGATAAACTTCACGGCGGCCTCGGAGCCCCCTCACACAGGGCACCCGCTCCAGCCCGGCCGGGCTCTCTGCCCCTCGCAGCCCCACAAGCCGCGCAGCAGCCGCGGCAAAGAGTGCTCGCCACGGGCACGCTGCTCGGGGCTGAAGGGGAGCAAAGAGAAGGTACCTTCCGTTCTTTCTCCCGCTCCCCCGCTCTCCTCTTCATGGCGCCGCCTCAGCCGCCCGCGCACCCGAAGCGGCACGCGGCGACAGGCGCCCTCCTCCCCGCGCAGCTCGCGCCAGCGGCACCGGCCCGCCGCACAGCTCGCAGGGCGACTACAACTCCCGACAGCCACCGCGGCGCGGGGGCCGGAAACCGGCGGCGAAAATGAGCCGCAGCCATCGCATAAGGCGGTAGGCGGTGCTCGGCCCCTCCCCGAACTACAACTCCCAGCAGGCAGTGGGGCTCCGCGGTCCCCGGAAGTGGAAGGGTTCGGCTAGCAACGGAGGCAGTTGCTAACCGAATGCTGAGAGAAGACATAGGGCTGGCAGGGAGCTGTGAGTACGGGGGAAGCTTTTCCTCCTCTGGGGCACGGCGGGAGGAGGACAGCCGTACTGGAGCTGCGCAGGGGGATGCGGTGCCGTGTCCTGCAGCGGGGGTGTCGCTGAGGAGCGGGGCTTGGCGGGGGTCGGTGCGCTCCCGCGCTGAGGGGCAGCCTGGCCGGGGGCTGCGCTCCTCAAGCGGTTGTTTCAGACCTGTGAGCCTCCCTCCCTCCCTCCCTGCCTGCCTTCCTTCCTTCCTTCCTCCTTCCTTCTCTCCCTTCCTCGCCGCTCCTGGGAAAAGACAGGGTGCCTCGCCGTTTTTTTTCATCGTAGCCCTCTGTCCCTCCTCAGCTGCGTACGTAAAAACGCCGCTGGACTCAAGCGGCTGTTGTACTTTTGTGGGCGAGGGCGGGAAAAAGCGGGGAGTGTAGGCGTTCCTTCCTGAGGCAAACGCTACCTTTCCTCCCTGCCCCCTTCAGTCGTGTGAGTTGTCAGAACTGACGGAGCAGAAGAAAAATTTGGAAAGCACTTCTAAAATATGTCGAAGGCAAGACACGGTTGTTTTGATTCTTTTCTGTGTTGCAGTAGGACTTACAGGTCTGAGAGATGTTTCTTGCCTCAGACTACAGCAGGATGTGGTGATCTCATTTCCTAATATCTTCCATATCTTCTCTTTTTTTTTCCCTTTCCACCTCCTAAAACTCACAACACTGCAACAGATGATGTTTGAAAGATGATATGTGTGTATACTCCTACCAAATAATGAATGAGATTATTTTAGATGACAAGCCCAACAGAGTGCAAACATTTTTCTTTAAGGAATCAATAGAGGAAGAATGTAGGCTGGAAATACTTTTTGACTGGCTAAGATAGGTGGGTGGTCTGTCTCTCCTTTTTTTTTTTTTTTTAATCCCTCTACCAGAGAAGTGGGGGGGGATTTTGTAAGAAAAGCATCATCTTGGCCATGGCCAAGTCTCATGAAATTCTAAATCCATGTTGAAAGAATTAAGTAAGTGTCCTAATTTTTAAGATTTCACTAGAAACTGTCCCTTCTAGCTCCACTGGCTGAGAACTTTTGGAAATTTCAGTAATCCTTCCTCAGTTTTGCTACATTTGAATGATGTTGGTAGAACAGTACACTTCTGTGAGTTATATAAGAATTTAGACCTAAAGCATGAGCTTTGATACTTAACTTTCAAGTATTCATGCTCATTACTGTCTGGTCTTGCATAATACTGCAAACTTGTATGTAGGTTTTTTGTAGTAATTTGTCAGATGCGGGTGGTGATAGCACCAGTTTTGTAAGTAGTGCAGTGTATAAGGAAGTTACGGTTTCTTTAACTGCAGTAACTATATCTAAAATTCTTGCTTATACCAAACTTAAAATTCTTGTAGATTAATCCCAGACATATGGAAAATATTCCTCTCTGTGAAGTATGTGAAGTTCTTTTTTCTTATTTTTTAGGAACAAGAAGTGCTGAAGTGACTGTAGCGTAACCTTTCTTGGAAAGAAAAACTGGTTTAAGTTCTTGAGTTTCAGCATGGCATGTGGATCTGTCCAGATGCAAATACAAATTCATATCTCTTTTGCTTTGTTATGCTTTATTATAGGAAATACTGGACTCTTAAATACAATCACTTTTGTAGCAGTGTTGCTGTACAACTTTGTCAGATTTAATTGCTTTGGAAATGCTTTCCAAAGAAGTAATATGGAACTCTGTGGAGAAATCTCATATGCTTTTAGAAATAATGCTAGAACTGTTCACTGCAAGGAAAGTAATTTTGTTTAAGTGTTTGTGATTGACACTGAGGTAATATTCAACAAGCAACTAACATATGTAACGTGATTTGCTGTTTGAAGTGTTGTCTCTCGGAGAAGAAGTATAAATGATGGTTGTTAGTGTTTATTAAAGGTGGCTCTTGCATTGCTAATGAGGCAAATAAATTGCCAGGCCAAATTACAAATCTGTAATTATATTTTTACCTCCCTGAAACCAGGAGGCAGGTTTGTACTATTTCTATCTAAAAACACTATTTTTCATAGAAACAGTTGTTTGGGGTTTTTTTTCTTTTTTTTTTTTTTTCCTGTGGCCCAGGACAGAAAAGCAAGCTTAATTCTTAATCTCCATCATTTTGGAATGAAAATGAAACAACCAATTCTTCTTTTTACTTTTGAAGATTTCACCTTTTAAGTTTTCGGGACATTAGATTTATAGCAGCTGTATTTTGTCACTTGTCTTCAAGTCATGTCAGATTGCCAATTAAAGCTGGCTTTCCTGTACAGCCCTGCTATGTTTGTTTGATTACAACTTAAATATTTCTGTGTTTATGCTGCAGCCAGTAATGGATTACTACTGACAAGGCAGGTTTTGTTTGTTTATTTGAGGGACAAGGATGTGCTGTTTTGTTGTTGTTTTTTTAAATGAATGGATTTCTTTCACACTGAAAATAGCAGGTAGATATCCATAGCAAAGTTTCTTTAGCAAGTCGCAAATAGTGGAAAATGGTAACATTTGCCTGTGCCTATTTTTGTGCTAGAGTTTTTGAAGCTTGATTTTGATAGATCACAAACATTGCGGAGTTGTGCTGATAAAATATTTGTTTAGCTCTTGACTTCTGAAATTTGCCCCAAAAATCTGCCATTTTTGATTTGTGAAGACTAAGACAACCACATTCTAGAAAGACATATAATGGTAGCATCTTCTTCTTGCTTCCATCATGAACCAAATTTGGATTGGTCATCTAGAGGTGAAGGTTTCTGTTTCACTTTAATCTCAGTTACTGTAGTGATATTGATACGGTGACATATAATGACAGCAGTAATAAACCTAGTTACTGAGTGAAGTCAATGACTGCAGGTAGTGCTAATTTAACAGATTACAAAAAAGTTTGAAGCATTTGTGTGAATAACACAAAAAGAGCTGAGAACACTGAGGAGCTGTATTCCAGTTGATATATACCTATCGTTAGAATTGTGCCATTGATTACAACAATGGCATGCCATGGACCTCAACATCATGAAGTATTATTCTGTTTCTGTGACTGACAGCATTGAAACTGCAAAGTTATTGCTGATTACAAGTGTAGATCAGTTCAGGCATTTCAACAGTCATTTGTTCCACATGAAAGAAAAATGTGTTCAGGTTGGTATAAACAGTGAAAGCTTGAAATAATACTTTATCCTAAAATTTAATGATGAAAAAACAAAAGATTGAAAGCAAGATTGACTTGTTGGAAACTAAACATCCATTAATCCTTGTCATTTCTTTTGGACAAAGCCATAAGGAGACTTGTTTATGAAAGAAGAATTTACTGGTAGAAGAAAGGCTTATCTTTAGCAGCAGTTTCGGTTATGGTAGAATTAACAGATACTTCATGGAATGTCTGTGGGTTGTACTCTGTCACTTTTGTCCTCTGATATAGATCTTTAGTAGCATCACTGTTAATTTCCCAATGCTTTGCTAGATGTTTCTGGATTCACTAGGGATTTATATCACCTGCAGAGTGTAATCATAGAGGGGAGAAAAAGACTGTCCAAAGGACTTCATATGCCTCTTTTCATGCTATTTCAGCCTTACTCGACTCTATGGCCAGCATTTAATTTTCTGCACTGCAAGAGAAGAAAGAAACAGTGGCTGTTAACAAGTATCTTCATATATTACACTGAAACAAATGTACAACTGTCTCACATTAATACTTTCCTAATCTCACTTTGTCATGTAGCTAAGCTTTCTGTTGCCTCAAGAAAGAAATGTGTTCAGATTTATGAGAATCATTCATAGGATAGTGTCTGTCTTAGAAAGTCATTTCTCTTATGACAGTGATTGAAAGAAGACTAAGAGAATGGTAGGCAACACTGAAATGACTTCATAACCCCCAGTACCTCTGTTTCAGAGTCCCATTCAAAATGTGGATGATGGCAATTACGTATCTACCAGTTGAGGCCTTAAGCTTTGACCTGTCTTAAAATGAACAAACAAACAATTAAAAAAAAAAAAATCCTCCATAGGTTCCCCCTCCCATGTGTACTTAGAAGTATGGCCTTAGCCCAAAGATAGCTGAACACAACAGAACTAGTACTTAAAAAAGCTAATGCTACATACAATCAATAAAATCGGAGCAATTGCATAGCACAGACGCCATATTTTGTGCACAGATTAAAACTGGCATAACGTTAAACTTGAAAGTTTAGATTGTCCTCTGAGCGATACAGTTGAGATAGGAGCATTTACAGTAACATACGAGTCTTGTCATTTCAGTGAATCTGTCATTACTTTTTCCTTCATTTTATATGATGTATTGTAGTTTGTTCTTGTCTCACAGTTTAACTTACAGATGGAGAGGAATTTCATCTGAATTTTGTTATCTGTAGATAAGCCATGTCTGTCCCAGCTGATGAAACTGTGGGGGACCTGCCTGTGAGAGATGTAGGTCTAACTCTGGCTGGAATTGAAGGATTGCAAGGTTTGTACCAGCTGCTATTTATTACAGTTACAGACTTTGATCAGTGGCTTCTTTAGTTTCTTTCTAAAAATGTTTCTGACATTCCCACTCACAAAATTAAGTTCAAATACCATTCAAACTTTGGGTTAAATTCTGAAAGATACTATGACCCATTCTGTGTTCACGTTGCTTGTTATAAGAGGGGAGTTGATGTGAGATACTAAAAACTGGAAATCTCATTGAGCTATAACGTTCATCCTTCCAGGAGAAAAGAAGCCGTTTTCCTGAATTGAGGACAAGGCCAGACCCATTTAAGAAAATGGGAACTAAAAGTAGTGTGCAATTTGGGCATGTTACTCAGCTGCTATTAGAATGGAACTACTGGGATTAGTCTTGTATCTGAGTAAATTTACAGAATTATGAGTTAGTCTTTTCAAGCTTCAAGAGAGTATGTTAACTTTGAAACAGAGAGCATCTCTGTGGTAATGATCTTATTTTTTTAAGTAGTATGGTTGACAGTACCTTGTTAATTGCTAAACTATTTCCTTTGTGTTATCTAGTGGATAATCAGTTTGCTGTATCATTTGAATTACTGTTTTATCTGTAAGGGGGAGGAAAAAAGTGATTAATATGCCACTAAATCTGAAAAAATTAATCAACAGGCTCACACAAGTGTAAATATCAAATTACTTGAAAACTTTCGTTATTTTATTTCAGTATTGCAAAATGACTTAGACTTTGGATTACATGTTGTTGAATACGTTGAAGGTAATTTAAAGTTGTCTTGGTTTGGGTAGAATCTTTGACTATACAGAATGTTAGAGCTCGACAATCTGTGTCACGAATCAGTCGAGAGGAACTGGAAGACAGATTTCTTCGTTTACGTGATGAGAACATCTTACTCAAACAGCATGCAAATAAGCAAGAGGAGAAAATTAAAAGGTATGTTTTTCAATGTTTTTATTTTAGCTCAGTAACGTTTTTGCCCTTTAAAGCATTACCAACAAATTAAGAATCATGCTGATTTCTCTTGGAGTACTTTTTAAAGCAGTAGCAAAAACCACTCATTAGAATTCATTTTTGTAGTATTGATTTCTGGTTGTCTCTGTGGTATGTGGGATGTTTTTTACAGTGGACAGTATTAGATCTCCATGTACACCCGCTATCCACCACTTCAACGTTGCTACCTTGGGTTCATAGCTGTGCGGTCTATGTACAAATATAGCATATATATATATATATATATATACACACACAGTTCTGGGAACTGAAGAAGAGATTATAGAAGCTTAATTATTCATCAGGAATTTCATCATAGAATCAGAATGGCCTATACACAGAGATTCTGCCCCTTTTTTTGTCCTTCTCTGTCCTCCAAGAAGTTGACTAGCATCTAGCCTTTTATTGTCTGGTTAACCCTAAAATATCTTTATAATTATGATCAGCTCTCTTTTATTCAGGGTGATAGATAACTTCATTGAAGAAGTCCCAAGTAGCACGGGGAGCACAGTTCCCAGTGTACCCAAACATATGCAAGCAACTTTAGACTTATTAAACGTAGTGCTGTGCTGGCAAGCCAGTCTGGACTGAGCAGAGCTATTCATGATATTACTATATTCCAGGAGGGCTACTTAATCCAAAAGCACGGTGACTCTGTGGTCCCATTGTGCTGTACTTAAGCTAATAAAACCTTGCTGCATCTAAACTAGCTTCTGGTTAGAAGCTAACCACTTCATGAAAGGGCATCTGAAGATACTCCCTCTGTAAATGGGACTATTTCATACCTTTCTAAAGTCCAAAACATTCTTTCCTTTTGACTCAGTGTTCAGTGACTCAGGATCAAATTGCCCAGCATGACATAACTTCCATATTTTCTGTCAGGCTACTGTCAAATACAAGATGGTAGAACAAATTAATTGTTTGCTTATTCCAAATGGCATTTCTTGTGTTTCTGTTAGATGACTTATCAAATGCATTCATCATCCACTTAGGTAAATTTGCACAGAAGGTCCAAATTGTAATACCTGAATTAATATTTTAAGGCACAGAAAAAAAAAATACAGTGTTTTTCTAGATTGCCAGAGAAAAACCTCAGTTCCTCAGGCTAAATTTTCCCAGCATTCCTCATGCAAAAACCCTTGTAATGAAAAGTTTGGAATAAAATTGCAGTAGAAGTACATTGAAAAAAACAAATAAACAAAAAACGTGCTTACAGGCAAGTAACATTCTGTGACATCCTAAAGTTATTATGGATTTTTTTTGTTTCACTTTTGTTCTTTTAAGTAGAAGCTTCTGTCCACAAGTATACAAAAATAAAACAAGCCCCTTTAAACAAATGAAGTGTGTCCTTATTTTCAGTTTTCTTTCTGGGCCTGCAAAAATAGATTCCCTGTAAACTAGATACAGGTCTTGAAGATGTGCGACTAATTTTGTAAAGTCTTGAACTTGTCTCTCTCATCAAAGCCACCTTTTCTTTCTTTGTATGCCAAGTTTTTTCCATTCACTGCTGGGTATGGTTTCTGTTCTTGTATATTACATCACCTCCATGTGCCCTTTCTGCCTTTTGTTCTAGTTTACCAATGTTTATCAAAACTAAAGGAAATCAAAGGTACAACTCTTGAGATGCCAAAAGCAAAATTTGTATCCTTTTAAAGACAGATGAAAACCATACCCTCTGTATCTAATTATATTCTTCAGCTAACCGTTCCTTCTCTGAAGCACACTGGTAATATTTACCAAGTATAAAATTGAGTATGGTAATGAGAACTGTTAAGTTTCTTTTTTTTTGGAGTACCTTCTTAAATATCTCCACCTATAAATTTTAGCCACTTTAGAACTGAAATATATATTTAAATTCTAAAATACTAGAAATTATATATCGTTGGAATGTTGCATATTATTAGCATTCTTTCAATAGTTGAATGTTTTGTGGAACTGTAGCTTTTATAGTTTGCTCCACCACATCCCAAATCTGTAACTTTACTTAACAGCATGCAGAGGTTCCTATATAAGGTCATGCGTTAAAAATTACATTTAGGCAGCATATGGAGTAAATATGTGTCCTCCCTTTACTAACCTTAAATGATAAGCCTTAGGAAACTGTTATTTGTCAGTGCTATAAAGCAGATTGCTGCACAGTGGTTTCAATTATCTTCAAAGAGTTCTTCACAGGCAGTAATAGTTATATCAAAACCTGAAATTTATTATTCAGGTTCTATGCTGAAGTCTTCACAGTGATTATGTTCCTTTCAACAGAATGCTTTTTATGCTGACTTTTCACATTCTTTTTCATCTTTTTTTATTATTTTCCCCAGAATGGCCACCAAGTTAATACGGCTTGTTAATGATAAAAAAAGGTCTGAACAGGTTGGTGGCGGCCCCAAGCGGCTGGGTCAGGCTGTGGAGCTGGAAGAAATGATTGAGCATTTGCAAGAGAGAGTTCGTGAGCTTGAGAAACAAAACGAGAGCCTCCGCAGCAAACTCATTTCAACTAAACAGCAGCTCGAGATTCAAGGCCATAGGCCTTGTCCATACAGCTATGTTCAATCTCGTATTAACACTGGTCTCAAAAAAGTGAGTGAGGCTGCTGGCATGGCGGACCACGCAAAGAAAGGTATAGTTCACCTATATTAAAAATAGTGGTTTACACAGGTAATTATTGCTTCACTGTAGCAAGTACGTACTCTTTTCTGTTCATCAGTGGGCAATAATACCTGTAGGCAGAAAGATTACTGTTCTCCCTTTTTCTTGTGTTTGTTTACAGCAGTCATGATAATTTGTTTGCCTTTGAAATCCTTATTTTGAGAATCCACAGTGGTAGGGGTAAAACAAAAGTACAGATTTGAAAATAAAGTGGTTATCAAGCAAGTTTTCTAATAGTTAAAATCATGGGACTTTCTTAGTATAACTTCTCTACATGTTAAAGGCTTATAAAAGTAGTATATGAAAAAAATTCAGTGTTGTCATGTTATAACAAAGTTTTACATCTGTCGTTTGTTTGCACATGTTTTTCCTTTATTAATTTCAAGGTTTGTTCTAGTCTCTCAATACATGTGTGCACAACACTGCAGACTTGAAAAATCTATTACATGTGTGGACTTTCGAAAGCAAATACCACAATGCAGCCATCTTTAATGATGCTTTTTACTGTCAAGACTTACTGCTTAAGGCAGTCTTACCCTCAGTCCTTTATTTATGGTAGATACATTTGGAAATTACACTCTAAAACCTTTCTGTTTTCCTAGCAGCATTTGTAGAAGGAGTTGTACTCAGTTAACATACAAGTACAGGTAACGTGTTTAAAAAAAAAAAAATAAAAATGCAGCTATGTTGGCTCTGATTCAGAACTGAGTCAGCAGAATTGTCTCCTTAACTTTGAGCTACAGATCAGGCTGATGGCCAGTTATGTTGTGTTTTTTCTCCATCTCACCCTCCCACTGGTCTTGGTTTTTTTGGTTACGTTCATTATTCAGTTGTATGAAAACAGAAACAATTCTCATGTTTTTAGACAGGCAATAAAAAGCAATTGGCTCTACCACTCTGCTTCTTTAATTTGAATATTGTGCAAGTTTTGACATTTTAAATACACCTACATTTTCACACTTTATGCCATGAATGAGTCAATATTATTCCCCAAATCAGTTTTTTGTTTGTTGGTTTGTTTTAACAATGCAAAAATAGGGTAGAAATAGAATAAATTTATTCAGCCCAGTGCTAGCAGAGAGAAAACAGCAACTTGGTTCAAGGATTAAAGATTAAATGTTGATATGGCACACTGTGAGGACTTCTCTTGGCATAAGAACAGATCCAGATCAAAGATGTCCTGTGCAGAACTAGGACTGGGGCCATGTTGATTGATGCAGTGGTTTTTAAACTGAAGAGAACATGAGGAGGAAAAAAAAAATGTTGTCCACAGAACATCCAGTTCAGATAATAACATTTGGAAATTTCACAGAAGTTCTAGTGTGCCTAACTCAGTTCTAAGACCTTGTCCAAACTAGAAGTATTCTGATAATTTCAGTGCTATGAATATGCAGTTTCTTGAGCAAAATTCTTCTAAGGTGAAAACTATTATTAAGAATCTAGTGACCAATACTCAGAACTTGGATGTGGACAATATTTTCTATACTATTCATTAGCATAGGCTGTTTCATGTTTTTCTCTTGCATGTTTTCTCATCCTGCCCTTTTGATTAATGATTATAAACCTAGCAGTCTGGTGTTGAGTATGTGCCTCCTATCTTTAAAGACTGCTGGACTCTTAGATTGCTCTGTAGAACCATGAGGCTGAATCTCAAAACATTTTTAGTGCATATCAGAAATTATTCAAAGCAATTTGCCAAAAATAAAATTAGTGCCTGGAAAAATTCAGGAGAGCTTAGCTGCCTCCAGAGTAGGAAGAGGCAAGAAGAATCCACAAATAATAAATACACCTTACTGTATCTGCTTAGTGTTTGGCTGGTTTACAAATACTGTAGCAAGTCACAGAATCACAGGGGTTGGAAGGGACCTCAGGAGATCATCTAGTCCAACCCCCCTGCCAGAGCAGGTTCACCCTAGAGCAGGTTGCACAGGATGGCATCCAGGCGGGTTTTGAATGTCTCCAGAGTCGGAGACAAAAAAGATGTGGTCGAGTAGTCGATCCAAAAGATGTGGTCAAGTATGAATGTTTGCTAAATACTCACTGGTTTCTCTCATTACTTTCTTTATTAAGTACAGCCATCTAAGATATATCATGACTTGAACAAAAATAAATTAAAACTATATACTCTAGGCATAGATATAAACTTGTATATGGCACAATTACCAATACCTTAAAATAATACTTAAAGATCAAAATATATGAGTCAAGTTAAGTCAGCATAAATACAAAGTAGGTAAATTGTTTTCAGTCATTTCATGAACCTGCTGGTATCGTACCTTGAACCTGAATGACTCAGTTTTGGGGACTGAGGGATCACAGCTGTAACGCTGTATTTGAAATTGAATGCATAGTTGCTCCCACCTCAAAACTTCGTTAATTTCTTATTGCTGAAGAAAGAGAAGGAGAAAGATTTGGAGAAACCATTACTTTTATTCCTGAACTAACAATTCTTCCTTAAGTAATTTCATACTTCTTCACCAGGGGCTTAGTATGCTTCTAAAGAACATAAGGAAATTATTTGCACTGCTGCTAAAAATGATCCTCTAGTTGCTTGTCTAGGTAAATGACGCTTGTGATTTTGTAAAGAAAGTGCTATCAGAGAAAAAGTGATTACAAGTCCATGTTCCTGTTGAATAATATTGATATTATTCTTCTTTAAAGACACCATCTCCGTTCTCTGACTTTAAAAGTAAAATCTTCGAAGGAAAACATCTCAAGACATGTTTTTAGCACTTTTCTTTAACAGTGCATGCTGTATTACCCATAGTTCAAATTTTACATCAGCTACGTTGTAGATACTCTGATTCTTTCCATGTGAATTTGATGTAAAAATACTTTTTCTGGCATCTATATAGGAGTTGTAAGTGTTTGTACTGTATAGAGATTGTTGTTTTGTGAAATGCTTTTTCATTCAGCATGACAAAAATTTATCTTTTCTTTGTTTTCAGGAATGAGATTTCAGGATATAGAAGTGAGATCACCTAACCTTGTGCTCTCAAGATATGGACAGAGTCTACTTGAGAATCCAAGAGCTGAAATAAGAAATTTGTATGATTTTCATATTTCTTAATTTTTGTCATTATAATTGTTAAAACTTGTGGTTTTCTTAAAGGAAAAAAATACAATTTTCAGAAGTTTTTACCCAGAGTATAAACTGAAGTTGTTGCATCTGACAACTATTAACACTGGTAACAATGCAGAAGTGTTTTATGATAAGGAAAACATAGGATCAGGAATTTAGAATGCAGAATGTAGGTACATAAGAATTTGCCTGGAAGTTAAAATTGATTTTCAATGGTGAGGCTCTCTTTTTGCTAGGATATAATGCTGCCTAGCTTACTACTGGACAAAACTGACAAAAGCAGAAAGAATCTTAGCTGCAAAATTATTACCAACATAACTCCTGAAATGTGTAGGAAAACTCATGCAAGTGGTGACTGTATTGAATGTGTTATGCTGATGCATTTAAGCTTTCTTTCTAGAGGTGGTCAGATTTTATGGATAAGTTGCAAAAAGTACAGTATAGGATAGTGATGTGAAATGATTTTGATTAACTTCTGCATTTTGAAAGTTGGTTGTAATCCAGTTGCACATTTTAACTGAAACTGAAGCTCAGGAAACTCTTAACATCCTTAGTGTAGAGACTGCGTGAAAATAGAGAGGTGTTAAGGGTGGAGAAAAGGTAGTTAACATCTAATTTAAAGATACTGAGGTCTGATTAGAACATTTTTCTTCTCCAAAGTATAGGGGAACCTGTTATGCTTTTTAGACACCTGGTTTTCTAAAAGCTACTTTCAGTATGTGTGTTTCTTTCCATAATGATCTACCTAAATCAGATTTACTACAATATCCATAAATGCTAAATTTTTAATAAATGGGCAAGCTAAGTATACAAACATATGAATTAATGGGCATTTATCTATTTTGTGCTTCAAGTTTTGTAAACACAAAGGTATAGTGGGATCATAGGAAATAATTTTACAGAAATATTCTTATAAATGACGTTAATAAAGATATTTAGATTATTTAACAATGTTTAAGTTGCATTCTTGCTAGCATCCTGTCTGAATTTAACCCTTGCTGAACAGTTATGATTTAAAAAAAAAGAATAAAAAAATTTGTATCATAACAGATTGTTGTTACTGAAAAAAAATATAGTAGTTTTATAGTGATTGGCCTAGAAATGGCTATTTCTCCTATGACTATCACTTTTGAAGACTAGGAAAATAAGAGCTTCCATTAAGACTGCCATGAATCTTGGTGTTCACCACAGCTTTTCTCCTAAGACTGGTCAAAAACATTGTGTTGGAATGCAGAAAACATTCAAATAGTATTTTTGTTAGAGATTTCAGTTCTCACAAAGGTGGAAAAAGTAAACACAGTTGCTCAGAATGGTGCACTCGGTTACAAAAACAAACACATGCCCAAAAAACTCAAGGTACTTTAAAGTCTACAATAGGGGTATGAAGTAATGAAGAATTGTGGCTTATGCGTTAAAAGCTTTAGAGTGCAAAAAATTGTAGATAAAACGTTGCTTATTCTTATTAGAAAAAATGTTATCGGAAAAGATATCTGAGACTAACTTGTCAAGAAAATAAAAATCACAAAGTTGTGGCCACTAAAAAATATCCAGACTCTGATCTCTATTGTTTTCTGCCTTTCTTTTTTTAATTGCATTTACTGGATAAATTCCACCGTTAAAGACACATCTGGCTTTATTGCATAAAGTTACCTAACTCAGAATAAAAGCTGAAAAATTACTCTCACTGCTCCATCCATTGAAGATCTCCTATTCTTTTGATAGCTAGTAATGGTTCTTTCCTTTTCAGAAAATGCTTGGCACTAATAGATTAGGAGGAGGGTACATTTAATGTAGAGTATAAGAAACCAGAAACCATGTCTTCAGCTAGGTTCTGCTAAACATTATTCAGTCCACATAAACATCTATTGTAAGAGTATTACCTTGTTTGTGTTGTGTTTGAATTATGTCTCTATTTATATATGTATTATTCACATCTTTTCATGTGGTGACCTCTAATTATTGTCACAGTAGGTTGAACTCTTAAACCTCTGTTGTGATACATGTCATTAAGAAAGACAAATTTTGCTGAACACTTTTAAAATTTTTGCTCTCTTGATTATTCATTTAATTTTTTTCTTTTATTAAATACTTAGCTGGTTTTGTAATGTAAGATGCTTGTACTTACAGGGAGACTGTGATTGAGTCCCAAAGGGAACGCATTGAGGAACTAGAACATGCCAGAGAGATACTTGTGAGTCAGCTGAGAAGGAAAGGAAAGGAAATTGAAGCATCTGTCCTACGGCTGAAAGAGCAAGAAACAGCAAGCCAAAGGTATTGTGAAAAATAGAAATCTCCATTAGACGAGCTATGTCATAATTTTTATATATAGCTGTGAAAATTATTTGTTCTGCTTAGAAATATGTGCTTTATTCATTTTTCCCCTGTGCTGAAACTAAGTCATAAAATGTTGTACCAAATAGCCATGGATAATTCTAACGAAGGAGAGTGTTATGATAATAGGTTATGATGTTTTTTCACAAATAAACAAAGAGGTTCATAATTACCACTTTAGAGAATTCATTTTCAGCTGATTCAGATTCAATTGAAGTTTAACTCATTAAATTTTAATCATCTATTGTTTGTTCAACATAATTCTTAGAAAATTTTAGATATAGGTTCGTAGTGGATAATTTAATGTTCATTAATACATTTGGAGTCTACAAATAATAGAAAAATAATGTAAGGCCCTGTAAGGGTAGATTAGCAAATTTTGAAGGAATATGGTATATCTGTGCAGTGAAACAAAACCAGACAAACATGCTTGCGGAATGGTTTCACAGTAAAGCCTCTATTAGTTTTAATCTCTCTTCTTTCTCTTTCTTCTTTCTTCTTTCACTTTTGCAAAAATATATGCAAAATTATATAACTTTGCATATATTTTCCCTCATTTTACTGTTTCAATTTCAGCCTATTACTTTTAATTGTATTAAGGATCTAATATGACATGATCTTGCGTTCCTTACTCATTTGATTTCAATGGAAGTTCTACTTGAATGAGAAATATGTGGTCAGTTCTTTAACTGCCTTTCAAGAGAGGGACCCCGTCACTATGTGTGAGCATTCTTTTGTGCATCAGTGGTGCTACATAAATAATACATCATAATGTTTGCTATTAAATTATTCACAAAGTCGTAAGTCTCCCCTATTCAGAATTTCCTTTATATGGTTTAAATAGCTTAAAGAAGTTGTTATCATAAATAATTTCTCACTCTATGCCTACAGTGAATTTGGAAAATATTTTAAATATTTTTTTTGTTATTTAAAAATAATCTGATACAAATCTCAAAGAACTTCTGTGCATTTTTCTATAGATAAACACTGTTCTTTAAGTACAGAAGTCAGAAACTGAATGTAACTTCTAAATTCAATGTCAGCTACCATGTTTCTGTGAAATTTTTAAAGAGTTTAAAGGTAAAGATACACTTTAAATTCAGCTAAAAAACCTTTAAATAAAGTCAGGATAGAAAAAGTAGTGCAGATCCTTATTTATTTATGTTTATCAAATTATTTGTATACAATCCGTGATACTTGACCTAAGTTACAACCTGTGAATTTGTGTTTGAAGTTCTGGAATTATTTCCTTTAAGGTCTATTTCTTGTTCGAAACTGGGTAAGAGATACATTAAGTATTTAACTGTTACTGTGTTTGGCTGAAGACACTAGAAAATAAATTGAAAAATGTCCACTAGTACATATCCAGAATAGTGTGAGTTCTGTAATTTTGCCACTAGAATACTTTATGGAAGGGTGTTAATCCCCGTGTTTTTCAAGTTATATTTTTTTTATGCTGAATGAACCAGAGCCAGAACTTAAAGGGATACTATTTTCTCCAGGTGTAACTGTAACCGTAGGTACCTAGGAGATTTACTTTAGCTTTCCTTCTTGGAAATCTTGTAACTGCTATCTAGAGCAGTCTGTATTAGTTGTTTTATTACCCAAATAGGTTTATAGGTTCTATGTAATTCTTATTTTTAATAGTCTTTGCATCAGCAGAGAAGAAACTGTCAATACTGGAATACTGGAGGAAAGATTGGAAATTTGGGTGATTAATAAGGTCATCTTATTTCGTCTTTGTACCTTATGTCTTTGAATTTTGGTGCAATTGGCAGGTTTTTATTGTGTTTTGTAAGTATACACTTGGCTGTCATCTAGTTACATTACTACTCAAAGACAGTTAATCTGTTGAAATTATTTAGGAACTGTATGGTGACCAAAAGACATAATAAATGTGCTTCCGCCAATGTTCATGTTGTAGTACCGTTTGGTCTCAGCCTGGTGTTAACAAAATTAGGTTACTTTCAACCTTTAGGAAAACATTCTTTATTCTACTACATGATTAAAATTCTTGTGATTGAAGTAGTAAAGTAAAGTAGATTCACTACTTCCAAGTAGTGAAGCAGCCACAGTTACTAATCATTGATCCATCAGCGGTGAGGGAGTGAGACACTGGTTATCCTGAGTCCTATACCTGCAAGAAATCCAGTTATATTTTACAGCTGCCTTCGCAGCTTCACTGCAGTTTCTGTGTAACAACACAAGAGCTGTGTAACAGAGCTGAGTTCATGTGCAGTGTATTCCTCTAGATGATTATTGTAAGATGGCTGCAATCAATGTTTTTTTTCAATATTTCATTAGAGGTTGTTTGGGGATTGTTTCAGGAATATCTAATTCTGACTTAATTCTAATTTAAGGGAGAAACTTGGCCAGTGGGTTGTTAGACTAAACACATTTTCTTAAGTACAAAATTTAACTGCATTTAGCTTGAATGTGTTTAATTTAAAGATGGCCAAAACCATAATAACCTCATGGTTTGATGTCTATGATACACAGTGCACAAGTTAAAACATTAAATTTAAACAGTCACATTTTTCAAGCAGCTAGCTTCAGATGACTGAATTGCTCATCATACTTTCCCAAAACATTTTTAAAGCCACCTCAAAATGCATTTGTGAAACAGGTACCTGGATTTTGCACGTTTGAGTTTTTTGTGTTTTGTTTGGTTGGGTTTTTTAATGAAAAAGCTTATTTGCCAGTCAGTTTTTAATTCTTTTGGCATTTTTTGCTGCAACATGACTTTGGAATTAGACCTATTAAATGTGTGAAATTTTGAAGAGGAGTATCCTATCTGATGTACTCATGACTTCTGTTTTTGCATTATAGCATTGCAGACCTTGATTAAAATGTGGACCGTTAGTCACAATGCATTATCTAAAGGGGTTTGAGAGAATACAGCATGTATATAAATTTGCTAAATCATGTCTGTCGTGTATATATATACACCACATCTAGTATGAAAAAACCCCTTATATTTGCATTTCCATATCTGATTTTTCATTCTATTTCATACTATTAATTACAACATAAAGATGTTACTAGAAGGTAAACATGGTTGAGGGTTTTTTTTCCCCCCTTTATATTTGACTTCCTGTAAGGAATAAGAAGTAAAGGAAAGAACATAATGTATATCAACATATGATCTTGCTAGTTACTAAGCATTGTAAAATGAGAAGAGTACTGCACAGTGATGTTCTGTTCTTTACTGCTCTGCTTGGGAGTCTGTGTATATAGCTTGGTCATTGATGCATTTGTGATTGAAAACTCTTAGCCTAGAAACCTTCTGTTTATTTTGCCAGAAAGAGGGTAAGTGATCCTGAGAAATATGGTAGTGATATTTTTTTACTTGCTTGTTTTTCTTGTTCTGAATGTGAATGGAGAAAGTTTGTGAGCCATGGGTTCAGTTGATACAATAGTCAGGACTCTCTAAGAGTAGTCTCAGTGTTGCATCCATGTCCTGTTCATATGGAAGTAAAGACAAGATGCAAGGGATGTGGTTTAATTAGGCCTCAATTTTATTAGCTTAGCCATCTGGGATTTACTGGCATAAATTTGTACAGTGCAGGTCAAGATCCTTTCTTTAATCATTTCCTTCTGGTGTAGGTTGCTATCAGTCTCCCATTCCCACACAGCTGGTCCCCAGCCTGTTACTGGGACCCCACTCTATATGCTTTTAATCCAAATGATAAGAGGTCTGGAGAAGAGAGATTGTCTCTTTGGAGTACTTCAGACATTAACCCCAAACATAATTCTTAGTTTTTTAGAATCACTTTCTCCTAACTTCATTTTCAATTTCAGACTTAAATCCAGCTTTAAGATGAGGTTTAGAGTGGAAGGATAGAGTTCATGGTCCTTATTTCTGCACTTGTGGCAGAAGGCATGCTAGAGCTAAATCAGTGTACCCATTAATCCAGGCTACTGGCTCTAAAGGGATATTAGTTCCTTTTCTTATTCTAACTTCTGCTCCAGGTTTACCTCCTTGTCTTCAGGTTCTGTGGCAGAATTTTTGGCTTTTTTGGCAATAGAGAAATATTGAATGAGCTGTCTTAGTACAGCTTTATTCTTATACATTATTTTGTTATTCTTTGAGCAAAATATTATCTATAGAAGTGAAAGGTAGCATTGACTTTTATATCAGATCTGTATATAACCCCTATTATGTCAGAATACCCGGGCAGATGTTCTGGGAGCAGAATACATCAACTACCTTGGAGGGAGAAAGCTGTGTAGATAATCAATTTCTATTCTATTCTACAGGTTTGTGACTTCATTTATAGAAAAATAAATCTTCCCAGCAGAATCATCCTCAATTAACTTTGCCTTGCCTACAACATCTGAAATTATTTTATTCTTCAACAGCAAACTTCTTGTCCTGTACCTAGATGCACTGGACATTTCTTGGATGTATTTTATTTAAATAAATAAATAAAACATTGTAGAAGTACTGTAGAGAAATAACTTTGTTGCTGCAGCTTATGACAAGAGCTGAGATCGTGATCAATCTAATGCACTAATAAGAAATTAATGGCACATGCTTTCTGTAGCTAGAAACTTCATGAGATAAATAGTCTTAAAATTGTAAGAATTTAAATGATCCCAATAAAAAGTAATTTTTCACTTCCAAATTTGAATAATTTACATAATAATGTCAGTACCGTAAACCTGTTTAAATCAAATGCTGTTTCATTCACTGTTGAAAAAATAGTTAATGTTGATCGTCAGGAGCCATGGGGTTTACATCTGTACATCGTAAATTTCACTATCATCTGCTCCTTTTTCTACTTAAAAAGAAAAAAAGGGGAAAAAAGCCCCCTGCTTAAAAAAAAAAAAAGCCCCCTGCTTACAAAAGAAGGAGGAGGGGGAGAAAAAGAAAAAGCCTTTGAAGGCATCAGAGCCTTTTGTTTGATGTGTGGAACAAGATTAATAAAAACGTGCCACTACATTAGCTTTTAAATAGGTAGCATGAGACAATGCTGCTGTCTATATTCACCACAACTTTAATTTATGTAGATAACATGTTTTAGACACATGATAGCTTTAGCGTTGCGTTAGGGCTGTTTCTTGCAGAAGATCTCAGGTTTGTGAGTGTGTTTATCTTCTGTGTAAGGACAATTAATTGGGCAATGCCAAAACACCATAGGCTTTGATATTTTACAGAATAAAAGGAAAGTATTTCACATACTCAGCTGGTTTACAGATGTGTAAGCTTTGTAGTCCATTTTCTTGCTCCAGCATGGCATTGTGACAATTCCTCCAATATGTCTAAAATAGTTAAATAATGGAAGAGAAATTACCTTTTCAAATGCTAAAGATTTATTTTGATTTTATCATATTTTATATTAATACAAATCAGAATTGGTTTCTCTTCCCATACTTCAAGAAGCTGTGAAAATAATGGGGTTTAGTTTCACTGCTTGAAGTAAGGGAAAACATCAGAAATAAGTATTTATTTAAATTTTGAATTATTTTAAACATCCTTTCTATTAAACGGTACATTCTCAAATTAATCTTAGAATTGTAACAATATGGAACATCTACATGGGTATTAAGTGATTTTCATGTAGCTAAGACATGCCTCTGGCTTGTTTGAATGCCAGCCTTAAGGTGTAACAGTATAAATTGCTAGGTTACTTTTTCTTAGCAGTGTTGGACTGCATAAAATGGTGATCTACTGGCACCAAATACTTTAGAGGGTGGAAAATGAGTAAATGGAAAAATAATCTCGTTAGGTATAGGATTGGTTTCTCTTTCTGTCATATACAGTTTGATACGATAAACAAAGATGTGTGTGTATTGATTGAAGTTGCTATGTCATCATGCGGTGGAATGTTTATTTACCTAAATTCTATAATGTGGATTATAAAAGAAATTAATTTGGATATTACACACTAAATCTTCTCCCAAATGTGTTGTAGAAAGCTGATTTGCAAAGGATTTCAACTTTTCAAG
Source organism: Burhinus oedicnemus (assembly GCA_008921705.1). Taxonomy (NCBI): domain Eukaryota; kingdom Metazoa; phylum Chordata; class Aves; order Charadriiformes; family Burhinidae; genus Burhinus; species Burhinus oedicnemus. Next base: position 1,795,032 of record VFFE01009205.1, read on the forward strand.
ACAAAAATAATAAGATAATTCATTTTGTATCTTTAAGCTCACAATGCATTTCTTTTTAATACAATTTTGAAGGCTAAACATTCGGGACAATGTGGAAATGATCAAGGTCCATAAACAGCTGGTTGAGAAAAGCAATGCTCTTTCAGCAATGGAAGGAAAATTTCTCCACCTTCAAGAGGTAATTGCAGTTTGGTCAGTAACATTCCTTTCCTCTTGTCACGTAAGCATGTGTAAATGGACGCACAGTTTTTGATTCTGAGTCCATGCTGAGTACATAAAAATGAACCACATAATACATTGCACCCAAGGTACTCCAAATGTGTAGGGTTTTTTAGTCTTAAAATTAATTTTTTTTTTCAGAAGAATCTAGCAGGTCTTAAAGATTTTTATCTGCAAAGCCATCCCAGGCAGATTGTGGAGAATGAACTGAGTTGTCTGGCAATCTAAAGAGATTCCTGATCATTTAGAAAGAGGGCTTTGACTTAAATGTACTGACTTACTAAAGAAGGGGTACCAGATCCCCCTCACTTTATCAGTCTTTGACAAAGTTGGGGAGGTTTGGCTGTTTAGAGTTCTGACATCAGGACTTAACTTGTGTTAATAAATTCATGGAAATTATTTTAGAGGGCTACTGTAAGTAGTAGATTTTCTTTATAACAAGAGCAGTTCTGTGAAAATATCTCCAGAACATGGAACTTTATGGTAGATTCCATATAGGTTTTAGTTATACAGCATTTTTCTGCTTCTTCCCATGTGTATTCAGAGAACCACATGTGTATACAGACAGTGGTAGTATGATAATAGCTTAGAAACGGGAGAGTTCCTCTGAGTAGGAATTATTCTACGTGCAATAGAGCTTTATAAAGTATCCTAGCCTTATGAGGTGGAAGCACAAGATGTCCTTGTAAACTCCTACTGTTGGCTGCTTCTTGGTATTTTAGCATGCTAAATAACACTTGTGCCATTAGATTTTTGTTCTGTTCCATTTTTCCTGTGTTTTTCTGCTTCTACGTTTTGCTTTGCTTTGCTTCCCTCTCCCTGCCCCGCTGCAATAGCTATATCTTCTCTGCCAAAGCAGGTCTTGTGTTAGTACCTGAAATCTAATTTTTCACAGGGTGAGCTATGTAGAATGTAAGTTCCATGGGAGACAGGTTTCATGTGGCTTTTTGTGTTCTTAAATAGAAAGCAATAAGTAAACTGTTCCATTTTAAATCATATGCGACTTTTTCGTAATTTACAGCAAACGTCAAAGTACTTATGCATCTGTCTTGGCAGCAGCTGAATGGAAACACATGCCTAGGATTCAGACTGGTATTTGAAGACATTGTTTCTGATATTCACAGTGAAAGCTGCATTTTTGAAACGGATGAGTGTTTTTTTCTGTCTCATTCTTCTTTTTACAAGCTAATGGATACAATGTTTTTACAATTTCCAGTAATTTGAATGTTTGAAACACGTCTCCTAAATGTGAATAAATAAATAAACTAGAAAAAATTTCTAGTTTAGATGGCGCATAAAGTACTTATCAACAGAGCAGTTTTTAATGGTTTTTTATGTTTATCTTGATGATTTTTTTATGACTATTGAGTTCATTATCATTTACTTTTAGCTTCTACCAGTTGAAACCCATATAATTCCTTCATGTTCATCTTTGAACTTCAGTCAGCCCAAAATGTGAAACCACAGAATGATAAGAGCCTATAATCCTACTCCATGTAATGATGTTGAAGTTTGCTAGCAAACATTTACAGGACAGTTTTGTTGATAAAGAATTTTAATGTAGCCAGTTGATGAAGGAATTATGTAATCTGCTTAGAAGAACAAAGGACCCTGAAACTGTTTGGATTATGTATTTGTTCCCATTGGTATATTCACTTACTTCAATTATAGACTGAACGTTCAGGATTTTATGATTTTTAATATGAAATATCCTAACCTGTGCAACTACAATTTAAAATACTGTAGAGAGTTAATTCTTCTCTTGAACAATCAGTGCAATGATTTCACAAGTGTACTTGAGAGCAGTTCATTTGTGCAATATTTCTAGGAGGCATAGATCCATTCTCTTTAAATGAGTTATTTCTAATTAACAACAATATCAAGGCATGGTTCCCAAATAAAGAAAATTCCAGACTAGAAATACTAAACTAAAACCATCATCCCAATTGTTGCCATGACCTGAGTCTTGGGATATTCCAGGGAGAGCAGGATAGAAAACAGTTTGGGCGTAGCAGAAAAAAATTGCTGACAGAACACTCAGATACAGAAGAATATCCAGGTAAAGATTGCATTTGGGGGGGGGTGGGTGAAGTCATGGTCCCTGTAAAGTTAATGAGGAAAGTTAATCCAAAATAGTCAGGAGAACAGCAGAGACACTGAAGGATTAGAATGAAGTTGAAGTAAGCAGATTTTCCAGGAAGATATTTTTAGTGCTTTTAATGAGATGGTTCAGTAGAATAAATATGATCGTTGAATTTGGTTTTTAATGGTTTTAGAAATTAAGGAAAGAAATAAGGGTGAAATGGTCAATGAAAGGCAGCTTTGCCAAGATGTGTGTGTGGGGAGTTTCTTCATGTATAGTGGGTTGAAGTGACACAAGTTATTGAAATGGAAAAGAACTTCAGGAAAAAATTGAAGCTGAGAGATGGAGAAGAAAAGATGAGTTCACTTGGACAGTTGGAAGGGTTACTGTAAGGATTCTGATTTTGAGGACAAAGGAAAGAAATATGGAGAGAAATGAAAAATGTAAAAATGATTTTTAAGTTGTCATTTTTTGAATTTACTGAAATACAGTTCACAGATGTGGGACAGAGCAAGAGGAGCACTGAAGAACGACTGTTAAAATTGAGTAATATACTTCATTATCTCTCTGAAATAAGACTGACTGCTAATATTGTTTATTCTCCATGATATTTTTCTTACGGAGAAATGAGATATGAGATGCTGAAGATTGTTGATTGAGTTTTCTGTGGGTTTTTTGTTTGTTTCTAGGACTGCATGTGAACCTAAACAATTTGTACAGAGTTCACATTCAGCTTCTCTATTTAACTACTTTGTAGGAATATTATATGGAATACATGAAGCTAACTTTTTTCTGTCTACAATCATTAAACATTATCTATACTAATACATGTATTTAACATAAATTTTCCTATAATCATTTTATTAAACAGGAGATTGGCTTTTGGGCTCTTTTGTTTCAAGTCATACTTTGAATGTGATTTCCATTGAAATTCTTAATGAATGAGGCTTTACTAAAGCATTGTGGAATGTAGGGAGTATAATATTAACTAATATTCTGGAAATAGAGGTTCTATCAGCGTTGTCCATTTAATATTAAAATTGGTTAAATGTTCATTAATATAATCCATTGAAGTAAATTAAAATGTAAAAGAAATCGTAAGTCCCTCGTTAAATTACTGCTAGTGGGGAAATAGAACTGAGTGCATTAGGATTATGAAACAATTATGTATCTACAATTAAGGGTTAACAGAGCTGTGGCAAGTTCTGTGATTAACATAACTGTGGTCAGCATTCATTTTTGCTTGCTACTCCAGTGTTTTTGGTCAGCATGTCTAACCACTGTAACCACAGCAAAATCTTTTAATTGCTTAACAGCTGTATTTCTTGGCTGTTTTCATCATGACTGAACTGAGGGTTTGATGTTCATGAGAGCAACAAGAATGCTACCTTCTCCTGGCCACGCGTAATGAAAGTTGCTTTCAGTTACTTAGTTCAAGAGTGTCTCCTGTTGACCACATTGAGAATATATATTAAATACTGCCATGAGAGACCACTGGTTGAATATGCAGGGTGCTGTAACATTCTACTAAGTGTGATTTTATTTCCCCCCCTGCCCTGGATTTTTCCTTCCTTTTCATAGAATCAAAAGAATTTGAAGATGAGCCATGGTGCCTTAATAGCAAAAGGTGATGAACTGAATCTACAGCTTAAAGAGGAGCGGTTAAGGTGCCTCCATCTTGAAAAAGAATTGCAATCAGTGACTATTTCAAACCGAAGGACAGAGGAGGTGAGGTTGCGTTCAAGAAAGCTAGAATCTGCTTTAGGTAGCACACACAGATAAGGGAAAGGTTAATGATGGGATACCTTTTAATTGCAGAGATGTGAATAGACCTTTCAAACACATTTAGAAGACTGACCTGGTAATATACATACTTTTATCCCATTAAAAAGAAAATCCTGTGGCTGCTGCTTGCGTTTCATAGAATCATGAACCATACCTGGTCCCCATGCCGCATAATCACTGCATCAGTGTTTGGACAGTATTTGAGGTTAAAACATAGGATTTCATGTCAATTCTGATACTAAACAAGTGGTTTGTTAACCAGAAAAAAAACATACTTGATTTATTGCTAGTTTTTTAGTGTTATTTCAACCTGATTTGATTACAATACAGTGCTGTGTTACATCTTACTCGGCAGTTCAAATCAGTCACTTCTATATCTTTGTCTAATGGCTCTCAGAGACAAGTATCATTGCTAACAGTCACCCACATATAGGGCTAAAAATCAAGTGGTTTATTTCTCATTCACTTCAATATATGAGGAGTAAGAGTCTACAAACTTACTTGTTTTTTCTTTCATTTTGTAGCAACTTAAGTTTAGTTTTGCCACCTGGTTTACCTGTTTCAAGTGTATTTCATGTGAACCAAGTTTACCTCGTAGGTATTTCCCCCAAACCTTTAAACTATTGTAATGCATGTAGGGTATATCTTCTGGGTTAAAGCATCTCACATCTTTAAAACCATATCCTGCTTTAGTCAGTACTTTGAAAGCAAGGACTCGTAGTTTCTATAAGGTCAATAAAAAAATATTTACAGAAGCTAATACTAATACTTGCCAAAAAGGAAATAAAAATTTTTAATGCTATAGATTTATTTGGTTGGTTGGTTTTTGGTTGTTGGTTTTTTTGGGTTTTTTTGCATAAGGCAGAATGTGATTAGATACTGTTGTTCAACCACGACATGTTAGTCTCAGCTTCATATAAACAACACGAAAAAGACTGTCTGGGCCAAACGTAAGCACGTGTGGTGAAAAAGGTGTTATTTTGAAATTTCTAAGAGACTGTTGTATAAAAAGAACAAATGAAAGCCTGACAGTGCCTACAAATTATTATCTAATTGTCTTTACACATTAATTGTAATTTCCTTTTGTGCTGTGCATTGCTTGAAACTTCCTTCGCCATTTTAGTTACAGGAAAGAATAAATGATCTAGAAAAAGAGAAGGAACTCTTGAGGGAAAACTATGATAAACTGTATAACAGGTAAGTTATGGTTTCTGTATTCTTGATTCCTGTCATGTTTAATAGGTCTTCATATACTGTGTGCTTGAATGTGCATATGCATATTGTGTGCACACATGTAAATACATTTATGCTATAGTTCATCATATCAGTAAGTGTATATGGAAACTTTTATGGTGATCTGCCTGTATTTCATCTCTTCTGTTGAAACAGAGCAGCTTCCATACTTATTCTAATACTCTTGAAATAGTAGATTACTTCTTTTTAAAAATCTAATTAAAAAATAAGTGGAAGTCACTCTACTTTGAACATCAAAGCAAAAAGTTCTTATTTGAATTTCTAATAATTTTTTTAGGGGCTTTGTTGAAAGAAGAATACAACTAGGTAGACATATATTCCTGTGGGTGGTTTTTTTTAAATTATTACTATTTTTAGTTTATTTTTAGTTAGTTGTATTATTTTAGGAAAAGTGGTGCTTGGACTTTTTGCACAGGTTCTTCCAGCAGTTCTCAGTGGACCTGTATAAAGTCTGATATTTGACAGCTTCTCCAGTGTTTATTTTTGAGGAGTAGTTTGTTTATTTTGGTAATAGCTACCATTTCACTTGTACTGGTTCTGCTTGAAGTTTTTGCATATGCCCATGTAAGTTTTTACAAAGGTTCCTATGCATAGTAAGTTGTATGAATTGTATCAGCAGTGCATACAATGAAAATGAAAATACATTGCCAGACATAATTCAGGAATTCTCTGGTACAGAAAAGAAGTAATTATAGTCAATTGACACAAGCATATTAAAGGAAAAAATGACCTTCAAATGAATTTTTCTTCTACTGTGAAAGCATGTGATCTTTTACACTGAAGAGGGTTAGAAAATAGGAGAAGTTTCCTAGAGCTAATAATTGCCTCAGAAAGTAGGTAAAATGCTTGAAGTCTTTTCTCAAATCAAAATTATTTATCCTCTTAAAGTTTGTTTGGTTTGTCAGTGTGATGTCTGTCAAAAAAAATACCAATGAGTAAACACAATGTGAGTGATGTCAAATGTTGTTTACAGTATTCGTACAATATTTATTATACTTCCGGACTTTGTACCATGAAAGTAAAAATTATACTAGTAAAAAACTGTGACTACAAATAGCTTAAAATGTTATGTTTATTTTTTTTTTTTTTACATATGAGATGTAACAGTTGTATAATCACAATATTTAGAGTTTTGTATACAGGTAGTTGGTCAGTTGTCTCTTGCTTAAGTTCATTGTAGGTTCCTCCAAACTCTGATCATGTTATAAATATTTCTGATTATGATTTTTTTTTTTTGTACTCTATCACTATGCAGAGAAACAACTTACTAACAAATCAACTTACAATCTTGGCTTCAAATTTTCTGTTCTATTTAAGTCATAGTGGGATAACTTTAAAAGTGGTTTAACAATATATATTTAAATATGGTTCTCTCATAACCCGGTAATCTACAATATGGCTTTTCTCTTCCCTAAAATGAACTGTCTTTTCATGTACTCCCATTTAAACTTTGATTCATGTTTCATCATTCCATGTTACTATATAGGTAACAAGAAACTAGGAAGAGAAATGGATCATTTCATCGTAACTTCTGTTTAATGGCCAACTTCTTCTGTTGCCCATTTGAGCAATGCAACTTTACTACAGCTTAGCTGTTGCTAAGAGTGGATAGGCCAGTGTCCACAGATGCCAGATAATTAATAAATATTTCTTTCTTTTTTTGATAGAGGATGAGAGACATAAACTCATTTGCTAATGTTATTTTTTTTTGGGGAATTCATTTTGGGAATTTTGCCAAAGCCAAGACTGCAGAACTGGATCTGAAAAATTTGCAAAGAACAAGTATGAATTTGTCAGTTGACTCTTATTATTTAGTCAGTATCCAAGAAAACAATTCATTTGGATAAAAGGTTTGGAGGAATTGTTTTCATATGACCTTGTAATGCAAATCTAGCAATACTTAAACTCCCTCCAAAGGAAACAGTGCCAGATGTGGTTGACCATTTATAGTTACCCAGATGGCTCCAACTCCAGTGAAATACAGTAAATGTGAAAGAAAGTCCACATGACTTCAAATAAAAGTAATCTTAAAATTCAAAGGAAGAAACTGACAGAAGTGGACTCAATTCAAACTGACATAAACATTAGCATTATATAGGCTTGGATAAAACTTGTCTTCTAAATTGTTCTGCATTTAAACATCTAAATTCTGAATTACTATCATAGTAACAGTTAATGATTTTTCTGCCAGCACAGTCTTTTGGAAAACTGAAATAAAGTGTAGCTACATCTTTATGTGAAGAATTATACCTAAAGATAACAAATGCACATATAACTAGATATCATGCTCATTAAAACTTGAAAACATTTTCAGAAATGTGAAAACCAAGGGTATTTGATGTCTTTTCTTGCTAAGATTTATTGTTTCCTTACAGGAGCCAATCAAACTTTTAAGAGTGGTAAATCTAAGCAATTACAGAACCCACTGTGTCTCCTCTGTACCTATGCAGTATTATGGAAATGATTGTGGGTTCCATGCATTGTATTCACTGCGTATTATCTTCAAAATTGTAGCAGAGTGAAGTATATATTGCTGTAGGACTTAGAAACATGGCTTAAATTCATGCATGCTATAAAAGATACTCTATCGCACTATAAGATGGTGTATGCTTAGAGAACTGTGTAAACAGGTGAGGTACATATAGCATGAGAAAAAGACAAAATACAGAGATAGAACTGTTTCTATGAACATCACAAATAAAAAATATAAACTCCTGCCATATACTTGAGTCTACACTTCATGCTATAATTTTTTTTTCTTTAATCTTAAAGTTATTCTTCAAATATATTAGATATAAATGCACTTATATGTACTCAGAACAACTTTATTTAGTCATAGCCATCAAAACAGGCAGTTCTCTTCCAGTCTTCTCTGTACAGTCTTCAAAGTTATGTGGACTGTACCTTCTGCAGTATTTCTTTCTTCTCTGTGTTTTTTTGGTTGAGGCTTTTGTTACATAGATCTCTGGGAGAGATAGATTGATAAATAGCTAGATACGAGAGGATTATTTTTTTTTTATGCATTTATAGATGTAAAAAATAACTTTTTTAACTGGTGAGCTTCACCAAGGTGAAGACTTGAAGAACTGACTCTTTTGTTTAAAAAAACCTACAATTTCTGACTTTTCACAGAACACAGAAGTGTATAAACTGGCTTATGATTGGTTAAGATGAAGGCCATTTTTTCCAGTCAATAAGAATGCAAGTATTGAATAATAATAATATGAAGACCATAGTACTCACTGTCTAAATTATATGAAAGCACATTGCATTGCCTTGTCTTTTTGCCTACTAGGAATTATACTGTAAATTATATAACGTACTTAATTTTGTTTCAGTCTGAGTTACACATTTTGTTGTGGTCTCAGCAGTTCTGATTCTGTGTCCATGTAATCCTTTTTGCACATAAATTGGTAGTTTACAAGTAAATAATGTGTTACAGGCAAAATAGTTATTCTAATTTCTTTGCCCACCTCTGTTTTTCATTTCTCAAAGTAGGAGAAAGATTACTTTATATGTGCTTCTTAATCAGTATCAGAATTGTTGTTTTACAGTATGAGAAAACTGTTGTCACTTTGTGGTCAACGTTTCTTTGAATGGGCAACTGACTTTAGGCTCTGCGTGTTTCACAGATTTAAAAGAAATCAGGTGTGTGATCCCAGCTCTCTGCATTGGGAGGTTTTGGATGCAGAAGAATGGTTTTGTCAGTTGCTGAGGCTTGGAGTTGTGGATTACTCTGGGATATGCATCTGAATTCCTTTTGTAGTCCCACAAATGTTGCATGCTGCCAACTTTTCTGACTTTGGAGCTCTAAATTAAGGCCAGTTCCTTTGCTCATCCCACAAACTCTTTCATGTTTTTTAACCGCAGCCTGAGAAAGGCGCCTTGGTTTCAACAGCAGCAGACCAGCATATGTTTACTTAATTCCTTAGACATGATGACAGTGGTCTCTGTGCCACTAAAAGCTCTTTTCTTTATTATTTTCTGTTGAAGCTGATTTCTAAAAGTTTTTCGCATGCCACATGTTTTATTGCAGTGTCTTCAGTATGACCCATGAACAGCAATGGATATTAAAGGAACAGCAACTGAAACTGCAAATTGCTGAACTAGAGGCTGCTATCAAATCTGATTTAGCAGACAAAAATGAAATCCTTGACAAGATCAAAGAAGAAAGAGGTATATTTCTGAAATAACTATCATTTTCTCGGGATGTGAGATTTTCCTGTGTTGGAGTTCAGGTATATTGCTCAGAAGAGCGTAGTTTCTCTTGTTGGTGTTTTCAGAGCTGCCTTTTAAATGTACATTTGAACAATACACTTCAGTTATGACTAGCTATTCAGTACAAAAATTGACCCAATACAGGTTGTGTGCTGAATGAGGATCCTTAACTCCAGCTTCATTCATTCTTCATCTGTTGGGTTAATATATACTCTTTATTCTGTATTTCTCTTCTCCTCTACATTGAAAATTCTTATGGAAAAGAGGACATTCTGACAGTCTCTCTCAAATTATAAACCACTATTCTAATTATATTTACTGTACAAAGTTACATGAAGCCTATGTAGGCCCTTGAAGATGGTTAATTGTCTCAACCTTGTGAATTTGGGATTTTTTTAATATTTTCATTGTACACTAGTTTTTATTTGCAGCTGTACGTTTACAATAATACAGTTTTCTTCCATTCTGCTGAACAGATTCTTTTGTATGTGGTTTTCCCATGCTGTAGGACAACTTCTCAGTGAATCTTTAGGACCTTGCAATCTTTTTATTTACCTCAATACTGTGATATACTGTGGCAACATAAAGTTTACAAAGCAAGAGCACTGGCAGGAAGTAAACTAAATATTTTTAGAGTTGATTCTTCAAATCTGTATTTTTAAAAGGTGTATTTCTGTGAACAATCTAATGGAATGAAGTGGGCCAACTTGTGAATAATTCTTCTTGTGATAATGGCTTGAGTTCACCATGTGCTTACCATTAAGATTCTGAGTATTTGACCACAGCAAGTGTTTGCAAAATTACCCTTAAGAGATACTAAAATAAATAAGATGCCTTAAGCTACAGTAATATGAAGTTATGATATATTGGCAGAGACAGTTAATGACAATTTGATTATGCAATGCAAAATTTAAAGTGATATTAAGAGTATGAAAATGTTATAGGCCATACTATTATTTGGTTAAGGTGAATGTGGAAAATCAGGCAATGCCTTCCATCATTTATCCTTCCTATAGGCATTATGTTTAAGTGGCAAGTCTTTACCACCCCTTCCCCAGATTCACGCTTAATAGCTTGTTGTACTCTTAAACTGCATCACCAGGTTACTACACTTTCAATTTCCATTGAATTGAACTTGCTGCAGCTTGAGTAGATGTTGTAATACCCTTCAAGGCCTATCTGTGTCTCTAGGATTTGATTACAGCATCTTGTCTTTGGCAAAACTTAGGCAGTATAAGTTTCTTCAATCACATCTGCCTTTGCTGCACATCCCTTTTTTAATTCAGCAGGAGAACTGAAGTGCTGTTTGTCTTGACCTACTGCCTGGAACTAGTGCAGAAATAGTGTCTTGTCTACCCTTTGTAGTTTGGCATATGAATATTCTTTCAAAACTTCTTTTCCAGGACTAAGAAAGATGATGATAAAATAAATGAAGTCTTGAAAATTCTTAATGCTACGTTAAGACTAACATCATCTTGCCTTTTTCCATGTCCTCTTTCAGTATTTCTCTTTTAGAGCGATCATGTAGTTTGGATCTGAATTTTTTTAGTGTTGTTTTTCTGTCCATAACTTCATAATGTGTTTCGTAATACTTAGAAGAAATACATTTAGGAAGAAAACAAAGTAACTTATTTCACATGGTGACTACGTTTGCTGCCCCCCCCGCTTTTTGGTTTTTGAGGATATAATTTGTTCTTATGTTTCTTGTCTTTTCAATATCTCTGAAATTCTCAGCCATAAATTACAATAGCTGTTGGTTCATGTTCATTGTATCTTCCTGACAGTGTTGTTTCATGCAAGTCTCAGAAGGCTGAGATAAGCTAATACAAAATCTAAGTTGAAACAATTACTATAGCAAGGATTGGTGTCACTTACCTCATAAATTCATACAGTGTATGTCTTTACTTGGCACTATTTATGCCTAAATAATTTTTACTTTTCCTTAATATAACCTCATGCCTTGCTGTGCGCTTGTTGTTAGTAGTTACAGTACTGTTTTACACAGAGTACACTATTTACTAACGGAAGGTTTTTTTACAGTTGTCTTAATGGACAAATATTTATTGTGTGTCAGTAAAAGCTCACATGTGAAATATATGAGTAAAAATTATATTTCACTCCCTAAATATTGTTCTTCTGTCCATAAAACTACCCCGAAAAATCAGCATAAATACAGTTCCAGTTTTATCCCATGGACTAACAAAGAAGGCAGTCCTGTTGCCCTAAATTGGACCTAGACGAATAGGGTTTTTGGCAAGGAAGGGGTAGGGGGAAGATAGGAGCTCCTGTGGGTAAATTATGGGATAGTAAGAAAAATAGGTCTCAGTTGTCTTTGAACTGTGTACTTTTTATTTACATGTTAAGACAGCGATGGTTTTCTTTTCTTCTCCCCTGCTGGGTACTAGTTGGTCTATAAGAACTCTTTCTTTGAATTTATGTAGGAAGTGAACAAATGTGGAGGCTTTTGCTGATTAAGATTCTAATTATTTTTATGTTTTACAAATATTTAATGTGGAAGACACCTGTGCAAGTTTATTTAAATTCTGATTTTGAATGGGATTGCATATATTGGCACAATATGTATTTTGGTTACAGCTGAGAAGAGTATTATTGTACAGTCCCTTAGGTGTCTTATAAAGGTCTCTCTGCAAATCTATAGTCTGCTTCCACTAGTGGCTCTATAGCCCTTTGCACAAGCTATTGTGACAGTGTTTTCCAAAGCCTTTGGGGCAGTTTTTTTCACATCTTTCTTGTGCTGTCACTGTCATAGCCTTGCTACTGAAAACCCTGATATTGTTGTGATGATGTGTTCCTGCGGGATGTGGTCACCAATGGTGTGAGAACTGCCTCTTCTCTCCCCGCTCTGCTTCCCCTTCAGTTGCAGCTTTTGGGTTAAATTAGGGGAAGCAAGCTAAGCAGCAGCCAGTATGCAACATCAACCCTGATCCAAGGGTGTTCCAGTCAGTCCTGTTAGTATTACAAGCGGAAACAACCAATAGAAAGTTTGAGCAGCTCCTAATGAAAAACAGTGTAGTTATATGGGAAAACTGAATGGCAGGACCCTCTTGTCACTTCTGTTCCCTAAAGGCTGTTGCAGAAGTATTCCCTTTCCTCCTGCGTCTTTCCCTGCATGTCTTGCATTTTTATCTTTGGTTGGGATCATAGAAATGCAGCCTTTTGAGACTCAGGAGAGGCAACATGGACAGTGCTAAGGTAGACTGAGCTGTGCTGTTGACAAATTGGCCCATTTTGTTTCTACAAGCTGTTGAAATTGCCTCAATTTGAACAAAAGCTAGTTTCCTTTCTACATAGCATTTACAATTTTGAAGTTAACTTTTTAAGCAGCAAGTGTGAATGACTATTAAAAACATGTACAAAAACTTCATTGGAGTTCATGTTAGAAAAAGAGTGGACTGCACTTTCTCTTGTCAGAAAATTCACATGACAATGAGATAGGAGTACTTGAGGAGGGATACCTTGTCTCCTTATGCTTGGAAAAAGTGCCAGTTCAGATCTCAGTTTATACTGTAGGGAAAAGAAACAATGTCACTCTGAGGGGCCCTTTTTATCTGTGGAAGACCTCCCAACAGATATAGGTCTTTTGGGTATATTATTTGGGAGACTCCAGAAGACTCAACTGCTGACAAATGTTTCGCTATCTTTTATGAAGGCCTGCCTTCTCTGCCCATTCACAAGGCTTATTTTAATTGTTTTCTTATTTACTTTCTAATTTTTAGCCTTCAGTGTTTCTAATTATATTTTCTTCTCAGTTGCACAAATGGATTACATTTTCCTCATAACTGAAGATAATTAAAACCTTATTGGTGATTGTTTGAATTGAAAGTGACCCTCATGGAGTCCTGACACATGTATGAGTCAGGCTACTGTGTATAGGAGCAGTGGCACTGATGATTCATTTTTAGCGAAGGTGTCATTTGATTTGTAGACTCTGCAAAATTAAAACTAACCTGATGTCAATTTTTGAAACATTTCAAAACCCTTGAGACTAGCATCTCAGCCACCTGTTTCCTGCTGAGGTCGAGCTTCTAAACTCAAAAGCTGTTCTGTAAAAATAGCTAAGTTGTGCATCGTGCCCTGAGGGTCAACAGAAAAGATTCCAGCATTAAAAAGATATTGTGGACTATTTTGTTGAAAGCAGTAGCGTATATTCTCAACTACATGTGTAATGTTTTACCAATCAACTCCAACAGGTGCAGGTGGGAATTACAAAAGCTAATATTTGCATGTCAGATTGACAGTTAACATATCATTCTGACCTAAAATATGAATTCATAGTATTTAAGTACATGGTATGAGACTATAACTTTGGGACTTTCAAAAAACACAGGAAAAAATGGAAGGAGAAAAAAACATTATTATCAAGAGAATAAGGAGTTTGGCCAGGGGAGGAGAGTGAGAGAGTACTTTAGTTCATTAGAAACCTCAATGATTTTGAGAAAAGCTTGCTTTTAAAACTTTTCCATGTAAAAGAAGGTCTGTTGTTGTAAATAAATTATTTTGCCTAATCCTTAAGTTTTTTCTCACGCCTTATTGAGAAATCATTCTAGATGTAGCTATGTATTAGTGGATAATTGTGTAAAATCTGTGTAACCTTCTACTGATAAGTTTAATGGTGTTTAGTCATTCAGATTGACAGAGTTTTATATCCTCTCTACTCCGCTCTTCCCTCTCTCCCCCTAAAAAAGAAAGTTTACTTAGTTGGGCATATCTTTCTGTTTAGAAATACACAAAGTGTAGATTTTTGATGCTGTAGGTTCCCTTTTAATGAAAGTAAGAATGTTTTGCTTTTTTTTAATCCGTACAACTATACCAGATCAAGGAGTAGTTTTTGATCCGTCTGTTTTGTTAATACCAAAGATTTCCGTATACAAAGTAAAATAGTTTCTATGTTTTAAAATGAAATTTTCATGCATAATATGAAAAAGCAAGTTTATAATTTTTATAATTATGTTGAATTAAGTAGAATATTTTGTTCTTTTTCTATCTTAAGACCAAAAGGAAAAGCTGATGCAAGAGAACAAAGACCTGCAGTTATGCTGCCTGGAACATAAGAAACAACTAGATGAACTGAAAAATCACATGAAGTTTTTGACCAAGGTGAACTCTATTTCTGTTTAGAATATGAGCAAAAAACCCCGTTCTATGTTTTATGCATAGTGCAAATACTTCTTGGAAGTAAAAGAATACAGAAATATAAGTGTTTATGTATTCATGATATCAAGCACAATGTTATGTCTAGTGAGAATGCATCTTGTTATTCTGAATGTATTTCTTTGATATTCATTCACATCTGATAAGACCTTTTCATTAAGTATTTTTGTTTCAGGAAAATGATATTGATGTGGCAGAACTCAGCGAAGCCCCCTTGCTTATAAAGGTAACTTACAAAGAATGATCGTATGGGACATTGGAACTAGATGATCTTTAATGTCCCTTCCAACCCAAACCATTCTATGATTCTATATATTTTGCATTTATTCTTTCTTTTTTTTTTTCTTTTTTTCAAACCCTTGGTTGACCGTTACATATTTTAAACACAATGCCAGGCATTTTTCAAGGGCTGGTTTTATTTGTGCATCTTTTAGTAGTTAATGCTTCAAGCTCATAAGTGTGCTTTTGTCATTTTTCAGTTACAGTAAAGCAGAAGGGAAAGTGAAAGAATTTCCAGGATGAAATCTAGGGTTATATAGATAATTCATTGTAACATGAAAAGTGAATTAAACCAGACTCACAAGAATTTTTTAAAAAAAACCTTACTTTTTCTCAGCTATATGACTTATCATGCCATCTTGTTCTTCCTATAATGTTTATTAAAAAATCATTTTTGTTTATTAATTCTGTCATTTATGGGAGTGTACTATAAGCATGGAAGTTCTAAAATGCAATACAGCGATGCTTAGCAACTTCTCTTTGTTTATTAAAACAGAAAACCAAAAATACCCAGACAATGTTCTATTTTTTTTCCTCTTGCACAGAAGTTATAATTTTATTGTTTACAGTGAAATTGCAAATGAAGTGAGGGTGGGGGGAAGAAGTCAGTGGAAAAATAAGTTTGCATTGTTTCCATTGTTTCGATGACTTATGTTTTATTTTCTTGAGGAAGTATTTACTGTCAATAGAATGTTTTTCTGCTACTGAAATGCAAATGATATTTCTATAATGATAATGAAAAAAAGAAAGCAAAAAAACCCAAACAAAACCCTAGATGAAAATTAAAACTCCAGTATTAAAAACAGAAGCAATGTAGACTTGAGAATAATAATTCAGGTTTTGTACGTTCACTGAAGCAGGAATATTAATTATATAAAAGGCAAATATATTAAGGGTTTTGTGTTTTCATTGGACAGACAGGAGTGAGTGCTTCTGAATATCTCATACACTTTAATTGGTTCCTGATAATTACATGATTACATTACTGAATACAATCCTGACACTTACTGGTCTACCTCGTTCCTGTTTTTTGTGTTACCACATGCTCAAAATTTACAAAGTTATGCTTACTGTCTTATTGTTGTTCCAGAATTATATCCCAGTTTTACATTTAACCAGACACAAATACATCCAAATATTTTGCAGAAGTTTGTTCTAGTAATTTTTCAAATTTGCTCCAGGTTCAAAAGCAGCAGAATAATGGGGAACTTATGTTTTTGGAAAAAGTAGAAGATGATATCCATAAAGATTTAGAACACTCCATGCGGGAGCTGCAATTAACACATGCAGAAACAGTGCAAGAGCTTGAAAAGACAAGGAATATGTTAATTGTGCAGCACAAAATTAACAAAGATTACCAGGTACTAAACTTTTCTCATAGTGGAAAACAACCTGATAATAACATTTTAACATTTGTAGCACCGGAACTTGTCATAATTAGGACTTGCAGATTCAGCAACAAAGCCAGCCTGTTTATAGGTAACCTAACAAGATTTGCTGTTGTTGAAAGTATTGTTTAAAAAGCATGAGATCCAAATGACTATAACTTCAGTCTTTTAACGCATCTTGATCAGAGCCCTCGAACTATGCCTTCTTGGGATTATCTCTGAGCTCTTATCAGGTCCTCACAGGAAAAGTAGTAAGTGTACTTATCAAATAAGCTTCCTTTTCCACAACACTCTGCTTTTACTCTCTTGTGCTGGATTATTGCAGATCATATTTTCACTTTTCATTCAATTAATCTAAGTTTAAAGTAACAAAATCATTAAAGAAACTGTTAGGAACGTTGTCCTGAAAGAATAGCTAGTCTGTTTTTCTTAATGATCTTTTTTAGATTTTGCTGAAATTCGAACTGTTTGCTCTATTGCTGAATCAAAAATTGCTATTCTTGTGTACTCTAAATGTTCTTTCCTCAAATCTGTGTTTTAATTTGTAGCCATAAGCATGTGCAGCATCAGTGCAGACAAGCCTCAAAAGTCCTTTTTACATGCATATTTTTTTTCAGACTGAAGTAGAAGCAGTGACACAAAAGATGGAAAGTCTACAGAAAGACTATGAGTTAAAACTGGAACAGTATGTCCATCTTCTTGATATTAGAGCTGCACGCATCAGAAAACTAGAAGGTATCTTCAAAGTACATTCTTCTCTAATTATTTCTAATGTTTTATGTCTTGCAAATCTTTGTTGTAAATTTGCTCTTCGGTTGAAACACTTTTCCGTTCCTAAAACTAGTAGAAAGGTCAGTTCTTTCATGGAAAATTATCTGTGTGCTGTTTCATTGAGTTAAATGAGAAAGTTATTAATCAAACAAAATTCAATAAAGCAGTTTATGCTGCAGCTATTGCTGAATAAAACTACCAAACTTAAATATTTTATTTTTTTTTAATTTTTTATTTAAATAAATTATACATTTATGGTCAACCTTTTATTTTGCTGTCCTATCATTACATAATCATTTTATCTGTTGCTAAAAATCCCAAGTCATGGTGTAATATACCTATGGAATATTTCAATATGATTAATTTAAAATGCTGTTTTAATGGCTTCAGTGTGTAAAAGGTGCATAGGAAGCCTGAAATAGGATACCTTACAAACCCCAGTGTCATAACAATTTTCATGTTTTGTGTCCAAGTTGCATCCCCTGTACTAAAGGCCTGCAGCATTATTTATATTCTAATTCTGTAAGCATGTATTTTGATTTGTTCACCGTTTACCACCTGTGAGGCCAAGCAACATGTAAAGGTCTTTGCTGATAGTTCTGTCCCCTCAAGATATTGCAGAGGTAGAAAGTCAGATATATTCTTTCTTTTCCTGGCAAATTTAGTTCAACCCTACAAAAATATGTATCTTAAGTCTCTGCTACTTTTGCATAGTGATACTTATTTATTATCATTGCATAAGACTTCTGAATTTTTGCTTGTAATGTGTTAATTGTTAGGGGCCTGTGCCTATCTTCATGTATATTGAAGCAGCTCCATTGTGGAGGTATTCTTGATTGTTGTCGGTGTGCTAAGTGAGCAGTAGATGTATGATTTTAAATGTGTGATTTCTGTTTTGGTAATGCCTTTAAGAAAGTAACATTGTTAATGTAATTGAATTATGCTTTTTTCTTCTCTACTCAGTTGTTAATTGTATTTGATTTTTAAACAAGACGGTCATATTATAGCTCTATTCTATTTTATTTTTTGCAGCCCAACTAAGAGATACTGTCTATGGTACAAAACCGCATAAATCCAGACAAAAAGTATTGCCAGGTGATCCAGTGGACGAATTTGATGAAACCTTGCATTTACAAAGAGGAGAGAACCTTTTTGAAATTCGTATCGGCAAAGCGATCTTCTCTTCTGGAGCTATGCATGCTTTTGGTGACCATGAACCTGCAACTTTTTGTACTTATGCATTCTATGACTTTGAACTTCAGATAACCCCAGTAGTATATGGGCGTACCCCATCATATGACTTCACTTCTCAGTATCTTGTGCAGGCTGATGACTGCTTCTTGCATTATATACAGCACAACAGTATCACACTTGAGGTTCATCATGCATGTGGCGCAGATTATGAAACAGTTGCTGCATGTCAACTAAAGTTCCATGAAATCCTGGAAAACAATGGGAAGATCTACAGCACAGCAAATTTAGTTGGTAATTAACATATCAAAAAGTATTCTGTTTGATGCGGTATTTTAAGTCACAGTTAAGTAGTGTGTATTTGGCCAACAATGAATTCATGCATTACTATTTCAAAAGAAAAAAAAAAAAGGTTTACACAACATGATATTTCCTGTTGGATGTGCAGCATGTTCTAGTGATTCTACTGACAGTTGTGAGAAAGCTCTGACAGGTGCAATTTTGCCCATAATGGCTGAGGACAAAGATGGTGTTAGCACAGTGATCCTGAAGTACATGATGTTGGAAGTATGTGACATGCTGGAAATGGCATTAGAAAATCTTGTCTGAAAATAGCAAGTGATTCTTTGTCTTGTGTAAAGGTTACTTGCAGAGTGTTACTACTACACATGTGAAGAATTTTAATAAAAGATAGTATCACCTTACTCAACAGAATTAAACCAAAGCAACATGGAGAAAGTACTTAGTAGAGCAGTGTACTTGATTGCATTGTAGTACTATCACGGAATTTTCAGAGTTGGAAGGGACCTCTCGAGCTCATCTAGTCCAACTCCCCTGCTGACGCAGGAATGCCTACAGCACATTACTCAGGACTGCATCCAGGCGAGTCTTGAAAATCTCCAGAGAAGGGGACTCCACAACCTCCCTGGGCAGCCTGTGCCAGTGCTCTGTCACCCTCACCACAAAGAAGTTTTTTCTTAGGTTTGAATGGAACTTCCTATGTTCCAACTTGTGCCCATTGCCCCTCGTCCTGTCCCTGGGAACCACTGAAAAGAGTCTGGCTCCATCTTCCTGCAACCCACCCTTTAGATACTTAGAAGCAAGAAAAAGGTCTCCCCTCAGCCTTCTCCAGGCTAAAGAGTCCCAGCTCTCTCAGCCTTTCCTCATAAGGGAGGTGCTCCAATCCCCCAGTCGTCTTTGTTGCCCTACGCTGGACACTCTCCAGTAGTTCCCTGTCCCGCTTGAGCTGGGGAGCCCAGAACTGGACACAGTATTCCAGTTGTGGCCTCACCAGTTGCTGAGCAGAGGGGGAGAATGACCTCCCTTGACCTGCTGGCCACGCTCTTCCCT
>VFFE01009205.1:1829684-1937088 GCA_008921705.1 Burhinus oedicnemus
TAGGATACATAATAAAAGGAAATGTCTTTTGAAAGGAGGGGGTAAAATTACTTCATCAAATATTGAAAGGGCTTGACAGCAATGGAAACTGTTCTATATGATGGATGCTTTTACAATGGGATATACCTGCTTTTCAGTTTGATTACTTATATAATTTGCCTGGAAAAATATAAGGTATCTCCATAATAAATTAAAATATTAACTTACAGTTCTAACACTGAATCTAGAAAGCTAATCTTTTGAATAAAATTTATTACTTCAAGTGATTTAAGTTTACCATCAAAAATTGTCAAAATATTCCCATATAGGGGAAATATTTCTAATAAAGTTTTGAACTTGAAAAGAAAGAAGAAAAAAAATAAATTTTTTTACGTTTCTGAACTCCAGCATATTCTGTTTGCTCTTGGAAGAATCTCATCTTTGAATGCTCACCTATGTACTCCAATTTTAAACCATAGTGGCTTTTCTTTCTTTGGATTACAGAGTTACCTGGGAAATGTTTGTGACTTTCTGTCAAGTCTGACATTCCCAGTTAAATACATAAAGCTTATTAAAATTTGTCTGTACACAAATAATGTAGACTTTGCTGAGCAGTATGAAACAAATTCATATAAGCAACAGAAAAATGTCATTTTTGTTAAAGATAAGAAAAGGCCCTGCTGAAGAACAATTGGGATATTACTTTTATTATCATATTGTTAATTTTAACTTTTAAATGTCTATTTGATTTAACTAGAAAAGTTCAGTATATGAAGTTGAATTCCGTATAAATACAGTGTTACTTTACATGCCTAACTACTTGGTGACTTGATGGATTTTTATTGTACTATTTGTAGTATAGTCTGCAGTAGGCATTGAGTCTAACAATTCTCTTTCATTTGGAAAACTTTGGCACCTGATATTAGTGAGACTATTTCAAGCAGTTACAGGATCAAGATACAAATCACTTTGCTGTGTAGCTAAAAATAATGGTAACTGAAATTTGTGGTTCGGTTATCATTTGTGCATGAAGATAACCTTAATCTAATCTTCTCCAGCAGAGTATGACTATTGCAAAAATATTTTCAACACCGCATGTGAATCAGTGTCTGTTGCAACAACATTCTTAACTACAAACCCTGGGGCTTGAGAATCTTATTGTGTCTATGTTCAATTGGTGTTAATCATACAAAATAGCCAGTGATTTACACGTGTGTTTGGTTGGTTGGTGTTAACACTTCAAAAACCACAAAATAATTTGTATTGTGTTTCTGCTTTGTTTTTAAATAGGCAACTGAAAAAATCCGAATTGAAATTATATCACTCGGTCTTACTGAGTCACGAATTGCATCAGATGAAACAATACAGCAGCTGTTTGTAGAATGCAGATTATACAATTTCCTTGCAGAGGAGACCCCACTGTCACTTCCAAAACCAACACGTGGTCAGAGGATTCACTATAACTATAGCAATGGTAAATATGATGTCTTCCTGAGCAGGCTTGTTTCTTCTCTTAAACTCTCTCATGAAAATGCCTGCCAATAAAGCCTGCTTCCTCTATATGTCATAGCTGCATTTATCTGTGTACCAATTGTATTTGTCTATTTCCCAAATATTTTGGGAAATATTAAAGGTGATTTTAAGAAATGAGGTAAGGATGTAATTATCAAGTATAAAATGAATTGTTGAAGTAGGCTTCTGTATGAAATGGTAACAATGCAATATGTTTAAATATGCTGCTAGCACATACATTTTAAAAATAGGCTATACATAACTAGAATTTATGTATTCTTTTTAAAAGTACATGATGAACTGATTTCTCTATTGGTACATGATGATACAGCAAAAGAAAAACAGTCCATGTAACTACGTACAAGTAAAATACAGTTGAAAAGAGGAAATCGGTAACTGGACTTGATCATCACTTGGGAATACTGTGGTTCTTTAATGAGAACTTTCTGAAATAGAACATTATTCAGCCATGTTTAATACTAATACATTGCTATTTACTTCAGAATACTTAATCCTGCATGTTTCATATGCTGTTCTCTAACAAATGAACATTTGAAAATACTTCATGTCAATACACAATGTAATTTACGCTAATAACAAACACAGAACTATTGTAATAATTGGTAATTCACTTGTTAATTACATTATTTAAATTATTAACTTTTTTTTTAAAGTCTTCCATTTAAGATTCAGTCTGAGCACTTCATATTGTCTTGGACTTTAAGTATTGCATTTTTAGCTGAGAGTATCCTGAAGCAGGTGAATCGGTTTGCTATTTGTGACACACCACTAATACAGACATTCAAATTAGCATGCTTTTAAAAATAATTTTGTAAAAGTGGCTTTGCAAAAGTGGTGTCACATTCAGATCTTTAAAATTGCTACCATCTAGAAAACCTGGTTTTAGAAGGAGACTTGCCAAAGAATGTACTCGTTTATATCCTCCTAATACTCATAAACTATTGGATTACCCCATAGTTGAAAACTGAAATCCCTTGGCGGGGGGGAACCAAACCAACAACCAAACACAAAACCTAATAGTGCTGCAAACTCTTTCATTCACTGAGGCTTACTTCCATACAACCAAATGGTATTTCTGGCATCATATACTAAATGAGACATCAGATTAGTTATTCTGATTCCTGTGTATATCAGGTATGGTCTAAGCATAATACTAGTTTTTTAAGTATTGACTCTGCAAAGTTAAACTAGCAAAACACAGCAAAGTTATGACGAGTACAGAGTGAAATTTTAGGCTCTTAAGATAATTATGAAACTTAAATATATTTCAAGCTGTGA
Source organism: Burhinus oedicnemus (assembly GCA_008921705.1). Lineage (NCBI taxonomy): Eukaryota > Metazoa > Chordata > Aves > Charadriiformes > Burhinidae > Burhinus > Burhinus oedicnemus. The sequence continues at coordinate 1,832,475 of VFFE01009205.1, forward strand.
TATTTGAAAATAGTATTGCGCTTTAGATTGTAATTCATAAAGCTTTCCGATCTGGTAATGCTGTATCATACTATATCTGCTAGTCAAAATCTGGCTTCATAACTTCGATTTTTCTATTTGCTGTTGAAGTATCAAATACAGAACTGTTTAAACTAACAAATCAGTATCAAAAGGTGGTTTTGGTCTTGGTTGCATCAGTATTGTATTCTGCAGCATAATACTAATGTGATTGTTATTTGCAGAGTTTTGCTTAGATAATTGGTCATCCAATTTCTACTCAAGATTAGCTTTGCGTATGGGGGGAAAAAACCTAATGAGTCTGCTGTTTGATAATGTCAGTTGGAAAGCCAGTAAGATGATAGTAATGAAATCTGCATGTGTGTTTACTATAGCTTTACTGCCTCTCTTATTCATGTCTAATTAGATGTGAGTATGTTGAATATTGGAGGTTAATTGAATATTTTCTTTAATAAAAATGAGATTTGCATGGGTAGAAAGAAATTTACTTTGAGCTTAGAAGGAAACTAATAGTCGTCTAGATTTTTGCATGGAGAAAATCAGGGTAAGTCTGTAAGTAATCTAAAAAAATCATTAATTCTTATAAGTGAAACATTTCATATTATTTATAACTGGAACAGCTTGACTGTTTTAAAAGTATCTTAAATGACACAGAAGGCTCCATGAGATTTGTTGCTTAAAAAAATTTTGAAATTTTTCCATACCTTTCGCACATCCTTTGCTGTCATTGCTAGACAGGTAAGATACCAGAAGATTAATGGAATTTTGATGAAAAACAATATAGTAGAATTCCGTTGATCTAGACATACAAGATCCTAGGAGTTTCCCTTTTCACAAGTGGTTAGAGCATGTAACTTGACATTAATTGTTTATTTTGACCATGACTTTTCGACTAGGAATGGTTAGATCATTTTCTATCTTCTGAGGTCTTGGAACAGAATCTTGAATGGGAGATCTATACACTTTAGAGTGATACCACATAACTCTTGATTTCCCATGATATTAACTGTTATATCTACTGATGGCCATACAGACTGAGGAGAGGAGCTGTTGTGTTTGTTAGTGGTGGAAAGAGTTATTAGAATATCCAAGAATGTTTCCAAACACTGTAGTCCCCTAAATGCAAAGAAAAGCAGAACTTGCCAAATTGTGCTCACACCATGACTCTGTCCTGTAATTTGGTAAAAAGGAAGGATTATGATTTTTTTGATGGCCTTTTTTTTTGGTGTGACTTGGTTTTGATGTTAGGGTGTGTTACAGATCATAGTAAGCAATGAATTCATATTTTACCCTTTTAATGCAGTTTGAAATCATGTGCCAGAAATTATGTATTTCCAGTCATGTCACAATACGTGCTTTAAAGTGAATGTAATGACAGCTTCACTGTCAGAAAAACATAGGGAAATATGTTGCTCTAAGCAAACAAAGCCCAATCTCCCTCACATATAAATGCATCCATTGATCTTTGACTCTTAATTTCATTAAAATAAACATTTTTCTTGTCCAGGCCACAATTACTGCAATTATGAAGGTAAAGTTAATTTATAAATGTTGTTAACAAAAAGCATTCTTATTTTATTAAATATGAAGACAACTCCGAAAATGCTGACATGGCAAGAGAGTTACTAGAAAGTAAGATTGACAGAAGGTCTGAAATGTATCCTTATCACTGTATACAATGGTTCTAGAGAACAGGCAGCAGAAGGAGAAGAAAGATTTATGAAATTTTGTAAAGATTTATATGACATTTAATCGGAAATCTTTCTCTCTTTAGTGAACACGTGATTATTTGAACAACTTGAAGCACAAATATCAGTAGACCAAAGGAAGGGGAAGGGGGGAAAGATGATAGGGTTTATTTTTTATTAAAAATAAACTTCTGAATATCCATATTCTAAAAGGTGGATTCCTCAGATAAGGCCTTATAACAGTGTTTTCTGATACACTTTATTCCTTTTCTCCATTAAGGCTGAATACTGTATAAGGCATGTTTTTCTTCATCCTTGTGATGAAACCCCACTTCATCACATAGTCACTTAGTTTTGTTAGAAAGTGAACTATGAAAAAAAAAAAACAACCAACAATGCTATAACAGAACCAGCAATGTTAATGTTTGGAATTGCAGTGATTTTATTTTTTTTTTATTTTTTTTTTTTTTAAACAAGGTTCCAGGGTCATTGTAGTCTTCAGGTTTTAATGTTTCTTTAGGACAAACTTCAAAAATTATAATTTTAAATGCAAACTGTCACAAATTATTTTTGAATGATTTTTGCAATTAATTGGATAGAAATATGAGATGTTCCATGCCTTGGAGCAATGTTGTAATTCTAAGTTCAAGCAGTACTAAAGGCTGATATGAAAGCATGGTATTCATCAGGAACTAAAAATATATTTTCACTATCGTTAATAACTTTCCCCAGACTTGAATGGAGTTCTTGTGCTGAATGTTTTGAGAGTCTGAATTTTTCCAATGAGTGAAATGAATTCGAACTCTTTAGGTTTGTAAATAATTTCCATTTAAAATTGTTTTAGATACAGAATTAATAAACTTAGGAAATTCCATTTGGGGTGCTTATGGGGAAGGGAAGAATCTGTTGATGTGGCAGCTCCTTTGAAGTTCTTTGGCTGTCCATCTGTCTCCCTGCTGCCTCCCCATCACTTCCTGTGGTGGCCCCAGGAGCACTTGGCCATGAGAGTAGCACATGTGGAAAGTCATCCACATGCCCAAAAGAATAGCAGATGGCAGTAACAGCTTCTTTTAACCTGTCTAAGAAAGTAAGATTATTGTGGGTGGAAACTAAGGATTCCAAGATAGAGCACCAATGCTTCAATTCCTGTTAGTAGAGAGAAAAGTGTTAAATTGCAGATTCCTTTGATTGAATGATTCAGATACCAATTGTACTGGCTGTTTTCTGAAAGCTATTTCTAATAGCGGTGCTGCTGGCCAGGTAAGAGCTGAGGAGCAGCTTTGGAGAAAACTAGAGAATGAGTAGCTCTGGAAGGTGTGCTTCCTAAAGGACTTTTATAGAGATATGTCCCTCAATAAATCCCTCTGCAAGGAATTAGTTTGAGCCTTCGTATCTCTCTTTTGTACTCCAATACTCTCTGCTCATTGGTAGAATTAGTAATTTCTGTTTATACAAATAAGTTTATTTTGGACAGTAGAAGAGAGTATGAAATACATTCAAGATTTCTGTCGGCGCATAGGAAAAGGAAACCTTAACGTGATGTGGAGAGTGAAAAAGAGTGGTTTTGAGTACAGTGGCAGAGAAACTAAAAGGGAATGAGGCACAGGAATATTAAAGATGTTGCAATTTAAAGACAGAAATTTCTAGGTCCTCCTTCCACCCTCCAAACAAATGAAAAATGTTCCTTAGAGCTATATTTGTTTCTCAGAGGATTATATTCATTCTAGTTCTGTCCTAGCAAAATTTTTTAGCTGCATTTCTTACTTAACAAATAATTCCTTTAACACTGTTTTTCAGTTTTGCATCCTGAATTTTTGTAGTCTTTTACAGTGATTTACTGATACTTGTAGGCTGATACCATTTGCAAGAAAGAAGCTCCTTTCTTAATGCAAGATGCCCAAAAACTTCTTAGAAGAATTTCCTAAAACCCTATTTCTCATTCTTTTATTGTTTTTTCCAAACCAAGGCTATTTTTCACTGTAGGTTGTATTAATGGTACAAAAATTAAAAGCCAGTCCTTGTGTTTGTATTTTAAATTAACACGATAAAAGGCTTTCCGAGCACTCACACACACTCCCCAGGTTGTGGATTTTCTCCAGTCCATTGGTCTAGATGTTTCTCTTATTGAAATACTGTGGCAGGAAAGGAGGATTAAATTACTGAGGCTGTCAAAAAGGACAAGCACTCTGCCATACATTATCATTATCACTAGCTTCCTCAGTGGAAGAAAATGCAGTAAATCACTTCAAATACAAAGCAATAAAGACCACTGGCTTTTAAAATCATGACTGCTATTGCCATTAACAGAAAATGACAGCTATGTGGCATGCTTAGATGCTGCTTGTATCTTTTTTGACAGTGTGCACATAAACCTGCCAGTGACATGCCATTAGATCACATGACCTTTAAATTTGATTCTAACATTGTTGCTTTTCCTTAAGAAAGACAAGGGAAATAAAGGTTTATTTTTCTTTGGTCTTTTCTTCATGCTCTTTCTTCTAAAATATGAAAAACAATTGATAACTAATTATATTAATTCCAATTTGCTTTGCAGTGATACATGTGGATAAAGCAAATAATCATGCAAGAAGAGAGTATCTCAAGTCTATGCTTCTAAAGCCAGATCTACACACTGACAGGTACATATTAGTGCTGCAAAAGTCTATAAAGGTCTTTGTAAATAGTGCTTAAGCTGTAGGTTGTTGTTTGACTTCATTGAAGAGGTATCCCTGAGAAGTTAATACATAACTAACTAATTAGAGAAAATTTTGTTTGAGCTGAGAATGATACCTACATTCTGATGTGGCAATTGATCTACGTTTCTTCCCTGAGTAAGTTCATGTGGCATGGAATATTGTAGCATCTCTTAATGTTGTTTTAGTGCTGTGTTTTGGTTTTGTTAACAACTTCATTTTGCAAAAGGTAGAATCTATCATTGGCATTCTATCAATAATGAATTTGAAAAGCACATATCTACCTGATGGTGGAGTAACACATCTGTTGCTTTCTAAATTCAGAGTACTAGAAGGAGTGTAAAAGCTTCAGAAAGTGTTCCTTAGCCCTAGAATTTCCAAAAATGTAGATAGATGGATGGATGGATGTAGCAAGCAGCTATTATATGTATACATACAAGAAAGAGTACAAATTAGTCTTGTCCAAGCTTATAATAATAAATTTGTTCTTATTCAAATTTTTTTTGATTGTGATAGCATGGGAATTACTTTGAGAGAATGAATGACATCATAGAATGGTTAGAGTTGGAAGAGACCTTAAAGATCATCTAGTTCCAACCCCCCTGCCATGGGCAGGGACACCTTCCACTAGACCAGGTTGCTCAAAGCCCCATCCAGCCTGGCCTTGGACACCTCCAGGGATGGGGCATCCACAGCTTCTCGGGGCAACCTGTTCCAGTGCCTCACCACCCTCACAGTAAAGAATTTCTTCCTAATACCTAATCTAAATCTCCCCTCTTTCAGTTTAAAACCGTTACCCCTCGTCCTATCACTATGCTCCCTGATACAGCGTCCCTCCCCATCTTTACTGTAGGCCCCCTTTAGGTACTGGAAGGCTGCTATACATCCTTTGATTCTGTTTCCTCTTGAAGGTCAATCTTCATTAAAATGGAACAATTATTAATTTAAAGATTCATTTAATTTGCAGAAGTGTTAGAATACCTGCTGGTTGTATTTGAAGTGTAGGAGTTATTTGTAAGTCTTTTAAATATGTATTTATTCACAAATCACACATTCACTCTGCAGTAAGAGAAAGTGATCTCACTTCGTTCCATTTCCCTTCTAAAGCTGATTTTCATGTCTTGGCTAGAAAACAGGTTTTACTGGAATGGAGCAGGGAACACCATGAAATGATTACTTGTTGGGATGGAAGTAACGTACCAAAACATTCTTAGGTTTGGAGATTTTTATGTTTTTTAAATAGTCTTCACTTAATAAGCAAGAAGAAGACTTATTTTACCATATAGATTAGGAATGTGAGTAACACGTTTTACTAAGAATTTAACAATACTGGGGACAAAAAATTCTTTCCTCGGGGATAATTCAGCAAAGGAAAATAGCTAGTCCGTGGGCTGCAATTTCACCTATAAATACTTAGATATCTATAATTAATATTTAACAAACCTAAGGTAAAAATAAGGTAAAAAGAACAGCAGCGAGCTTTTTCCCACAACAGAAGCACTCATCTTGTACGTGTGCCATCACGGTACTGTCCTCTGTGTTACTAGGTAGGTTGTTTTCTGCATTTATCAGTGTGTCTAGTTTGGTCTGTGGTGAAATTTCAATTCTGTGTTGGCTTAATAGCAAGGCAGGAAGTTCATCAGTAGTCCAGTTCCCCATTTTATCCTAGCAAGAGGACCACCAGGAAACAAAATTTATGGAAAGATTCTGCCTATAACCAAATGTTTTCAACTCTCTGCATTTTAAACCTGGCCTAGTTATATCTTCAACACATGTTTTCTATCACAAGCCTTACAAACTAATATCATAGCTTTTTCAGCTGAAACAGGAACTGAACTAAACTAATGCTTTAAAGCTCAGGAAACCAAATTATCAAGGTTATAAATATCATTGAAAATTGCCTGCACATGGTTTAGCCTGACACTTTATTGGTGTTTGCACTATGCCCAATTATAGGAGCATAGATAGTGTATTATGTATATTAAGTGGTATATTAAGTTTTCAGGTGAACTTTCTCCTTGTCAAAATAAATATTGTTAGAAATGATACTCATAATGATTGGGTCCATATTAGAACATAAATAAATAGATACATCACATGCTGTTTTTGTCTTCCAAAAGGAGAGTCGCTTTAATGAATGTCCCATGAAAAAGGTAAATATTCTCAGGTGTTAGAAGAGAGATTAATATGAAATTACTGTGAAATTACTGCTAAGCCAAAGTTGCAACTATAGCCTAATCCCATAGCTGAAACAGGAGCCAACTTGGCCCAGAAAATAATGCATTTCACAGCTTTATACTCTTTTAGTTTATACTTACAATTAAATAAATGTAGGTTGACATGGCATTTATATGGGAAAGTATGATTATATCATAGAATCGTTTAGGTTGGAAAAGACCTTTAAGATCATTGAGTCCAACCATAAACCTAACACTGCCAAACTACCACTAAACCATGTCCCTCAGCACCACATCTGCCTGCCTTTTAAATACCTCCAGGGATGGTGACTCAACCACATCCCTGGGCAGTGTGTTCCAGTGCTTGACAACGCTGTTGGTGAAGAACTTTTTCCTAATATCCAATCTAAAATTTGTTGGCAGTGGGGTTTACTGTTCGTTAAAAGATAAGATTTCAAAACAAAGTTGATTTTTCTCTCTTTCAATTTCATTTCTTGATATGGAAACATTGTAAGTGTTTATTAGAAATGTTGATTTTAGTTCCACGTTTGAAATGGCTTTACCGGCAGAAAATGAAATAATACTCAGTATTCAAGAAAATCAAGAAAATATGCTGCTACATAGAATGATATAAAATATAAGATATATGAGCATGAGGTAGAAGGAGACTAGGAAGACTGTTTGAAATCCTATTTAGGTTAGTAACTGTCGCATACCACAAAGATGGTTATTCTCTTTTGACAAGCATCTTGGTCTTTACGTTTTTAGACAGACAATGTCTGTATCATTAATATGGAAATTTTGTCAGAACACTTGCTTTTTCTTATAGCTGTATTGTGTGACGTGGGTAGCCTTTTTGTTTTATTTCTTTTTCTGTATAATAGAGATTCAAATTACATTCCTTATTTACGTTGCGAAGCTACACTTACTTATTTGTAAAACTTTGAAAAAAAAAAAAAAAAGGAAAAAGATACAAAAGTATTATTTTATTTTATCATCTGAACCCCATAGTTATTTACTTACATGTTCAAGTCTTTAAATCAGTTAATAACAGGAGGCATTTCTGGCAGCCCATTTAACTTACGGTAACTGTGTCATAGTTATCTTGTATTCTTCATCCTGTTTGTATTCCACTGTTGCCTTGCAGCATTTTAAGAGTGTTGAAATTTGGCTCATACAGAGAAACTGATCTGATTCCTCATGCCAGATTGTACTTGCAGACCTGGCGGTAGCGTATATGCTCTTCTGACAAGTGTCAAAAGAGACATATGTGAAGAATGGAGAAATCCATTCTTCTAACAGTCACCCTGCTGTGATAACAAGAGTGAACAGGTTTATGCAAGAGGTTTCCAAGCTGATCCTGACAGGTGCATCATTTCTTGGTAGGAAATGATTGTTACTCCAAGAAACTGACTATATGAAGTCATTGTTCGCCAAAGTAACAAAATCTATGCATCCATGTTATAGGAGCATAGAGCATGTGTACAGTGTTAGCTTCACACTACTATACTATATTAACACACAAGATTTTCTCCGTGCTGCTTAAAAATGGCTGATCTCTGGAACAAAGAATTAGAATGAAATTCGCCTACATCACAGCTTTTGTCCACACAGTCTAAATTCCCTGCTGGTGATAACACCTTTAAGTGTTATTATGTCAACAACAGTAAATATTTGTCCATTTTTTTCTGCTTCATTGTAAAGCATGTTTTAAGCTTAAGGCAATTATTATTTTTTACTTCTCTTTTAGCCCTTTATTAGCAGACAAGTTTCATTTTAGTTCTCTAGTCTTTCTTGCAGCAGCTAGCAAATACCTTCCCACACACTACTTTTAGCAGGATGTCAGGATTTCTTCTTATTCAGTCAGCAGGCATGGGATTCCTGCAAGGAAGTGAGTACTGATACCTGGTCTTATAGAAATGTGGAAATGAGCTAAATAGAAAGTCCAGGATCCTAGAGAAGAGTACAGGAGAGGAACACTATACATAACTTTTATTTATGTAAGAAATCCTAGTATGAATTTGATAGTCCAACTTCCATCAAAGTTTCTTACGTGAGTGAGGCAGTGTTAAGGTAAGATGGGACACTAGCTGCACATTTGTGCATTCTATGCTGAAGCAGAACGAGGAGTCTGTTCATGTCCAGTATGTTCCGAGGCAATGTAAACAGTGTGGTTTTAGCCAGTTCAACCCGAAAACAACACTCTTGCAGTTTTGGGTCGATGAAGAACACAAGTTAAAGCATACTGAATATCATATTTAAATATTCTCTAAAATTAAAGCATTTATAATATTTTTAAAAAATACAAATGTCAGTGAGTGTGGTACCATTCTTGCAGTCTACTAGTTGGAGTATTCCCATGGGATTCAGAGTTCAAATCTCCTCCTTCCTGATTAGCAGCAAAGATTTAATCCAATGTTACAATGTTTTAGGCATATTGGAACTATAAAGTGTTAGAGGTGCCATTCTTTTGATCTTTTGTGTTGAAGCTTGCTCTATTTATATAAAATACTTGAGTATGATCTGAAACAGAAAGTGGACCAGTATGAATGACGCTCCACTTTGGCTATAAGGTACTGTCCCATATCTTCCTAGGTCTGTTTTTAGTTTATGCTTTAGTGAAAATTTTAGTAGTAATTCCTACCCTTAGGTGATAAAAATTAATCCAGTGCTAATCTCCTCCTCTCCTATCACTGTCTTAACTGCTAAGCTGGATTCTCCAATTAATTTGATTTGACATTGACACTGAATCGTAACAAAACAGATCTGTTCCCAATACCCAACAGTTTTATTAGTTATTCTTACAGCTTTTAATTTGTTTTTATTTAATACTTATCTTACACATCTAATTATTTATTTCTTTTTGATTGAGTTTTGGCAGTTTTGCTGCTGCTTAGCTCTATGCCAAAATCTTAAGTTAGATCCATTACACTTGATCAAGCCACCTGCTGTTGGAAATAGCTGTGACATTTTTCCTTTTTTTGCTGCCAGAATTTTTTTTTAAAGACATGTATTTTCAATAGGTGTCTGGTTTTAGTGACAAACAAATGTTTATGTTTATATTTTCTGCAATAAATATTTGTTAGTAAGAGCCAGGCACAAAAATAAACTACTATAAAAGCATATTGCAGTTTTTGTTATGTTTAAAGTCTTTCAGGAAGATTTGATTATATTTTGTCTAAGATATCCTTTCCTGTAGACTTGGATTTTACCCAACTTGATTGTTACTCATTTGGAATTATGTTTATTGTAACATTTTTAGGCTGTAAAGCTCACAAGCATTCACAGTTTAAATAACGTTGCCAAGATATACCAAAAAAGTAGTTAGCTCTGAATTCCTGTCATTTTGTCAGTCTCGGTGTTTTTGGCCCCAACACAAGCCACTAACTCAAGTCAGCTCCAGCACAATACTGGAATTGTGTGTTTAAAAGAAAAGCCATGGATGCAATGAATGTAATTTAAGTTCACAGAAGAAATGCCAGTATTTTGTATAGTTGTTGGGCTTAGATGTTTGGGATCGACAAACAGACTGTGTTTAGAAAGCACGGTAAATACTCAAAGGCCTTTATATCCAGGTTGTACTTATGGGTAGGTTGTTATGTGTAAAACAGGAACAGAATAACGAAGATAAAATACGAGAGGTATTGGTCAGAGGAAACAAGTACAGGACAAATTGCTGTGTAAAGTCCAACTTTAAATAATGAGTACACAAGATAAGGTTAGAAAGATACTATTTTGAGAAAACTGCCTTTAGGTTCCTGTTATTTTTGTGGAATGTGTTCTTGGCTAGAATACGCTCTCCAGGTATCTAAATGAAGTGTGAAAATTCTCAATAACTTTCAGCTAAATATTTTACACTTGGTGCTTGGAAATACTTGCTTCATTGAATATGGCTAGTGTTTCTGATATCAGGAAAACGCTTGATATGGTTTGTCTTTCTCAATTCTCATGTCTCCCACACCACTCAACAGAAAGGCAAGAAAATGCATTAGCTTAAAATTTACTAAGGCTAGATCTAAATTATCAAGTGGAGCAGACCAGAGAAGCTCTAGTGCAACACAGTTGTTGCTAATGGTCTGATATTCACAGTACATAGATTTTTAGGATGACTTTGAGGATTCAGAATACTAGTTGATGCTACTGACTGAATGTGTATTGCAGTGGAGTGCATTAGGGGTAGGTACTCCTGGAGCACATCTTCAGTTTAGTCCGGTCCAAAAGGAGTCCAATTAATGTGGTTCAAGATGTTAAATGCAAATAAAGCACCATAACTGGGGACAACTGAAAAGTTTTGCTTCATAAGCATGCTCCACATCAAAGCTGAAATAATCATACAGGTTCATCTTATGTGACCTGACTGAATTAAAGTAGTTGAACTTTTTCAACAAGTTTGTCGTATTAAAAGGTTTTAACCAACAAAACATAATTACATTTAATCTAAACCTTCCGTTATTGCTTATGAATTGTTTGTATTTCTTCACGTCGAATAATTTGCATGGTATGGTCAACACAGTAAAAATTATGGAAAAAAAAAAATTAAAAAAAAGCCCAACAACCAAACCTAAAAAACACCCTAACTATATTTTTAGGTATTTTATATAAATGTTTTGGTATAAAAGCCTCAAAGTACACAGATACAATCTTGATTTTTACCTATGGGGGGTAAATATAAAGAAGTTAAATGACTTGAACAGTTGATTCAGCAGCTGAGCTAAACAAACTTGCAAGTTTCAAATGTGAAAAAGTCTTTAATCTGCAGACTATTCTGCCTGTCACTGCTGTATGAACAAGAATTGTACCACAGGGCGGTGGGGAGGGGGGAGAAAAATGAAACAATTCTATAAGCCTGCAGATCTGTGGTTACAACCTCTCTGTCCTTTTAGTACTGCTAATAAAGCTTAATAAGGAGGGACGATTTAAAAGAAAGGGTCTCAGACTATTCTTATCATGGAAAATGTTGAATATAATTGATAAAGAGTTCTGGTTTATGCTTAATTGGTAAAATAGAGCATGGTTTTTGCCTTTTTTTCTGTTTTTTTCAATTAATTTTCAACCCTTTTTGAAGGTAAAATATCTTTTCTTTCTTTTTTTTTTTTTTATGCTTAGCCTGCGGTTTACTGTGGTCAGTGATCCCCCAGAAGATGAACAGGATCTTGAATGTGAAGATATCGGTTTTGCTTATGTCAGTTTGAGAGAGATATTCCAGAAGCAAAGAGATATCATTGAGCAAGATATTGATGGCAAGTTTTAGAGATTACTTTCTTGTAACCTTTTGTAACCTAAAAATTATTTGTTGAATTTCTGCTTTTCTCTGCAAGCTTTACTGTATAAGTAATTGTTTGACATTGTTTCAATAGGAAATTCTTTAATATTAACTCATGACTTCCACATTTGTTTGCAAAAGTCAGCAGAAACTGTGTACTATTGTTATCCCTTAAAATCTGTTTTAAAAAAAACACCAAAACCAAACAGCATTCCTAGCTCATAGGAATTAGTTTATAAAACCTAACAACTTTCAGGACATGTCCACTCCTATAATTCTCTATTTTATACAGCATACTTCATGCTAGTAAGACTATAAATATATATTTTGTAATTAAAATTTATGTCAGTAATTCTGTATTGCTAACGTCTATATCTTATTTGAAGTTACGTTATAACTCCCAGAATGCCTCAAGCTTGTGTCCTCCATATGAAACCTGTATCTGAGACAATATAAAATAGTGGTGGCTTTGGTTAGGTGTCAGTTTAGCGTAAGCATTCTTCTGTAACAGACCATGACTGCACTTTTGCAGTGACTCATTAAAGCAAGGTAAGTAGGAGGTGTGGAATCTACTGTTTCCTGGGCCTTATGACAGCATTTTTATAATGCTGATAAGAAGACTTGAGAAGGGTACTTGGTCCTTTCACAGTGAAGGAAAGTATTCTCCTTGCTTAGACTTTCCTGTTCCCTAGGGTAGCAGGGACATGGTTATCAATGGTATGTTTTTCTCCTTACCTGTTTCCTCTCCATCCTATTACCCCATTGTGGTAAAGCTCAGTGAAGAAGCTGAGAGTATATCTGTTATAAAACAGTCACTCTGCTATAACTGTAAGTGAACCAGCTTGATTACTAGACACAGTGCACCCATGTTCACACTCTTTGCAATAGCAAGAATTCTAGTTAGCTCTAGTAGAATGCCAAGCGAATGGGACTTCAGTGCTTCTCCTGCTGTGTCTAATTACCATACCTTAAGCGATGGGGAACTGAGTAGTAAGGGAAAGAAATAGGCTTTCTTATCCATTTCCATTATCGTGCATGATTTGCATCTGTGCTGTAGCTAAAATACTCAAAGTATGCATCAAAGTTCCAGGAACACAATAAGGAAAATTCTAAGAAGAGTCAAATTGCCATCCCCTGGAAAAATAATATATGGATTTGATGCTCTTCTTACTGTGGCTGAACCACTTAATCTTTTCTCCACCAAGAATTTTTTTTTTCTAAGTAGTTGTATGAAAGCACAACTCCTTCAAAAAGGTATTTCATAGTCTCTCACTGGAAAATTGTTTTTCTTCTGGATTTTATGGCCATAATTCCCATTGTCATAATTCCCATTTGATAATTTTGATTAGTGATATAAGTATAATTTTGTAACCTTGAAATTCACCTCTCACAAAACTCTTAAAACTCCTAATCGTCATCTGAGATAGTAATTATGGCAGGAAGGACTGTTTTTTGTTACTAGTTGTTGTTCTGTCAAAAGGTAGTCTTTACTATGTGCGATTCAATACTGTGAGGAGCATTTCTTCCCCTAATCATAAGACATTTGAACTAATTTTTACTTTATGTACATTATGTCTATGAAAGTGATAATAGTAGATAGAAATACTTTTACTCTTATTCCTATCCACACTTCTTCCCTTCCCTGCAGATTCTGTACAGTTTAGAGTTATTTTTTTTATTGCATCCATAACCATATTTTCTGAAAATTTTTAGAACTTTAAGAAAAATGAAATTAATTTTATGTTAATATACGTCAGATCACGGCAAAAGTAGAATATATCAGTATATTTTCTTGGGTGAAGTCATTGTAAAAGGATCTGTTCTTAAGATCTGGACACAGACTTCGATTAAATGTAATGGCACAATAAATAGAATTCCTAAATAATATTGTACACCACCTCTGAGGTGGATATTGGTTTGAGGGAAAAAGAATAAACCTATACACAGGAAAGTTCAGAGGATGCTATCACATGAAGATCTAATCATTCTGAAGTTAGATACCATAAACTTCCTTCATTCTTTTCGAGGACTGCAAGCATGTATCTTTTTCATATCTTGTTCCTTTCATTGGTGAGTGTGTGAAAGTGGCCTACGTGAAATTTGAAGCAATTAAGTGAATGGGTAATCAAGAGGCTGGATGAAAAAGAGTATAGACAAGACATATAACAATATGTCACAGAGATAATATGACAATATTAAAACTGAGAAAATAGAATTAATGTTATCTTCTGATATCGTTAGTTACAGTTATCCTACTGTTCTTGTAAGTAAAAACAATAATGTCCCCTGAAGTCTGCTCTTTTAAGTTGACAGTTCAACGAGTGATTTTTTGAAGAATATACAAAATGGTTTGGATCTCTAAGAATAGCATCCAATCTGTCCTATAATAGCTCTATCAACGAAGTAAATGATGGAAGGTTTATCCCATGTTTCTCCTTCTCCAAACCTCTTCTGAGCTGGCCCAGCAGCCTAGAAGTTGTAGCATGCAGTATCATTGCATGTCCCAGAGTACTTATCCCAGTTTATATAGTAAATGTATAACCTTGCCATTTGTCTGCTGTTTAATTTGCCTTGAAAAGATGTGCTGTCAAGTTTATTTGTTTTTCTTCAAATTCCTTCTTGAGTCATGTTAGGCAGCCTCATTGCTTTTTATGCAGGACTGGGAAAGAGCCTCATTTTTGACTGTTAGCAGCATGTTTTTAATCACAGCAGCAGAGATTGTGGCCCTCTGGGCTTACTTAGATATTGTAAGAGAGTGCAATTTTAAATCATGTTAGCTAATTTCTATGAAATAGAAATTTTAAATACTACTTTAAAACCCACGTACACAAAGATGAAGGTAGTTAAATAGTTTAGTCTAGGGGAAATACCATCTTTGTCTGCACTTCACTATTTTACAACACATAGAAGCCTGGACTTAAAATAATTTTGCATTGCACCAACTGTAAAAAACAATTTGCTACTTAAATACTAGTAACTGTCCAGGCTGATTTGGACCGGTTATACAAACAGTGTAGAAAATGCATTAATTGGTATATTTTTTACTTAAAACTATTTATAAGTATGCATATATGTCTTTAATAGAATTTGGAACATCTATATTTACATATTGTGAAAAATAATCTATACAGGCAACTGTCATACAGATACTTTTCTTTATTTCAAAGTTAATTCCCACACTAATATTTTTATTGATGTACATTTTAGTTCTTGGAGTGCTCAGTTTCCAGTAGGCTGGGTACCTGAACTGGAAGATTTCTTTCTTTCTTGTTCATTTTTTTCCTCTTTTTTAAGCATATGCTAGGTGCCTTTTAATCTGCACAAATGCTAAGGAAATTTATCAGTACAAAAGCAAAACCTTAAGTAAAACTTCTAATGCTGTTTTCTGATGTTTCCTTTCTAGTTTTCGATTCACAAGATGATAGTGCAGTAATTGGAAAGCTGAAAGTATCAGTGGAAGCCCTCCATGCACTGCGTTCAGTCTATGAGGAATGCAAAGATGACTAGGAGGCACAAAAGGGAAGTTTGCCTACAGAAGTTCCTTCTCCCAATGTAAATACATGCTTGATAGTGCTTCAAAGATGAGATCTTTGTAATTCTTACAGTATATTTAATGTATAATTTATATGAAAAGGACGCTTGATTTGTAGTTGTAAAGTTTTGTATACTTTTCAGTCTGTTTGTTTTTATATTTCCCCCTAAGGCTAAGAATCTCTCCACAATGGACAACGTCTTGTAAATAATTAATACCTACATGATTGAATGATGTGCTTTATTTGCATTTTCAAGATTTTTTCCTACATAAAACAGTAATAAAAATGCAAGTCAAATTTTTAATTTTTAATAAAAAACCCATAAGCCTTAGAAAACTGATTAAAAATACTTTTATGTTATCCCTAATCACCCCACTAAATGGAATGCCTGTGATTAGCCTCATTAAGAGTTTTATACTGTGAAGATTTTATTAAAAGCAATATATGAAAATTACTTGGATTAATGTGTTAATCTGCCTCTTTAAAATGCTAATATCCATTTTATGCACATTAAATCTCAGTATGTGTTTTCTTTGATGCATGCAGTTCCTATCAATTAAATATAAAAAATGAAGCTAGTTGCAGGACTTATTAAATTACTGCAACCTTTTTTTAAATAACTTTTACACTTCTACTAACATTATAATCAGCTGTTTATGATTATCATGATTTGAAGTAGGGGGAGGGCAGGCACAATCATTTTTCTGTACAGTAAAAGATTTACTTTCAGCCAACATCTGTCAAATCACAAAAAGAAGCCATACAGTATCAGATTTTGCTTCACATAGTTTGAGCTGTAGGGACAGTGTTTTCATTTCTTTTTTGTGACTTTTAGAACTTACATCAAACATACAATGAATTGTTGTATCTGAATAACCAGTGACTAGCTTGGAAAGTTAATTTTCCAGCTTTTAACCAATCTCAGTGAAGGATTTAATTGATATTTTTAATGGAGCTGTGAATCAATGCTGTAGAAGGATTGTCTCTTGAGAACTAGGATATAATACATTTCATTTTTTTAATTTACTTTTTTATTTGTCATTTTCTTCAAAGGATTTTATAGGCTGCGGATTTCCACTGTTTGCAAACAGGCTATGTTTCTTCATAAGCATATGTAAAGTATTCAGAGAGATAAGTAATTTATTAAAATCTACCTAATTTGCCGTGATATATTAAATCTCTGCTTCAGTGATCACAGACCATTTCATTTAGAGAATTAGGCATTCCCTCTTTGTGTGATTAAAGCTCTGGAAAATGAGTTCTTTGCTCCTATTTGTGAACATTCAAAGCCTGCTAATGGCAAGAAGATGGAATAGATTATGAGACAATTCATTACAGTTCAACAGGAAAAAAAACCCCAGCTATAATGCAGAAATGCAAGTATGAATATCTGCATATAGTTTGAACCATCTGTGCTCCAGTGGCTTCAATAATGGCTCTTCGTCTTCAGTAGGCTTTGAAATGACATCCATACAATATTAATTTGTTGATGTACATTGAGGCCAATGGAATGAATATATTCTGACCACAGAAATCTCTGAATTCCAACATGAACTGATGGTTGACTCCATTTTAGGACCTGACATCTTCAGTAGTACTTCTCATCCAGACTTTGCCAGTCCTCGCAGCATTTCATTCCTCTGGAACTTTTAGGAGACCACAGACAGCTGCATTCCTAAATCTCTCCATTCTTCAGTTAATGGCCATATGTTTGTTGTCATTTGGGTTGGCGCTTAGTTCACCATTTTGGCCACTGTTTCTAGCTTTTTTTGGCTCTGTGTATCCATATTGTCAATAAGACTGTTATTATACATTACAATAATTTGAAACAGCTAGATTCAACACTGAGATTAACTGGGTGGCTTTTTAGAAATTTAGTTGTGGTATCTGTCAGGAGGTTCTTATTATTCTTCTAATACTTTGCAAACCAAACTAAATATCCTGCACATAAACAAAGAAGCAAATTGTATTGAGTTTTCGTGTGTGACTGTTTACTGACTTGCAGGAGAACAATGTAACTGGTGCTTGTTTTCTTCTGAAATAAACCATGTGGTAAAATTAGAAAATCAGTGATGTTCCTCTCACTTAAATATTTACAGTAACACCCTTAGCACTTAGTCTTCACCATCTGAAGTTGAAAACTTAGAAATCAAGCATTCATATATTCATTGAACACAGACTTGTTTGGTAAATCACTGCAAAATATTCCAGTTGATGTTTGGTTACATTGTGTTAACTGTTCTCAGTGACTCCATCATTAACATGTATAATCAGGTCCCTAAACTGATTTCTTTGGAAGGCTCACTATTACTCAGTTTTGGATTTAAAAAAAAAAAATAAATCTTTATTTCTATTCATGTTTATTACTAAGAGAGATATAATATTCAGTGAGGATTTTTCCAACAGATGGATTGTGTTATCTTATGCAATATAAACATATGAACATACTAGAAAGTTTTGCTCTTGCATTAAGTAGTCTGTATTTCCAACATGCTCTTAAATCTTAGGTCTAAATACAGCACTTTACAGGGAAAGTGGAGAATGTAACCTAGTGTTATTTTTGTCCAGATTTTAGCTATGAATATCTTGAAGAAAACCTACATCTATGTACTCTCTAGCCTAAGGCAAAAAGTATCCTTTTTTTGTGTGTGCAATATGTTAGTAAGCGCATTCCTTTTTGCATTTTAAAAAAGGAGCCTTATCAATGCTGGATACTACCATACTTTGAAATGTCACTTAATTGAAATTAGGTTTTGTGGAATAGATGAATATTTTCTATGGTGTAACTTGGATGCAACAGTGGGCCTGCATAAGATAAATTGTGCAGGGTTTTGCTATTTTATATCTTTTCCCATTAATTGTTACAGCTTTGTTGTGATATCTGCTTATGTGATATAATAGCTGCTATTCTCCAAGTGTCCCAGGTATGTTTATCAAGATGGAAACTTAAGTTTAGCTCAAAATACTTCTTTTTTTTTTTTTTTTTTTTTTTTTTTGGTAATATTGCGTTTTAACCTGTTATAACCTTAACCTAGGGATGGAATTTATAAAAGCAAATACATCATGAACCAAGATAATGTCTGTGTGAACTTGATCATTTTTGCTGTACAGTAAGTCTCAGCTTATATGCCTATATAGTAGATATAACATGACAAAAACTTGCCTCACAGAACTTCTACAAATGAAGATCAGTATATATGTTAATAGTAACATTGCTTTAAAATGTTTTTTATTATTTCAAGGCATAGTAAGACATTATCATAACTCAACAAGTCACCAAAGATACCAAGAGTTAAGTATTAGCTATTAAATTTCATTTTCTTGTTTTGTGTTATAACTGAGAAATAAATTCAAATACAAACTTAAAATTGTGCAACAAACTTTGTTGCATTTTTCAGAGCCAGAGAAATATTTTATATTGCAGCTAGATACATCTTTTTCCATGTGGTGATGATGACTTATCCATCAGTTTTTCCAGATATTCCACAAGTGAATAAATATTTTTATAAGATGTCCTTAACGTTACTGTTTATGATACAAGTCTTAGTAATCAGACTACATCCCAGTCCTGCAACCAATACTGTATTGAATGCACTATGTTGCCTGTATAAAATTAATTGCAGAATATAAGTTCCAAGTTGATTCTTTTGTATGTGTGTGATAAAAATTTGCTTTTGGCCCAGTATGCTACAGGTATACTGCTCTGTGCTTTTCTTTAGTTCCTTTTTGGTATTGCTGACAAATTTTAAGTCTCTTTGCATCTTTTAAAATGGGATGGGGTAACTTTTCAAGAACTTGATTTCATCAGAATAATTTCTCAAGGGAAGAATTTGACCTATGTTTTATTTCTTATTATAGTGTAATCTTGGCACTCACAGGACATGACCTTGAAAGTCGCATATAACATAGACACTTTGGTCTTAATTCATAAGCACCAAACTCCTTCTAAATCATGCATCTGTGGGCTTTAGAGGTATTTAAAAAGCTTTTCTTACTTCTAAGGTCCTTGCTGAATCAGCCTTCAAGCTCTCAACACTGCATGGGATTGAGGTCTAACTTAGTCCTAGTAAAGTTTCATTTCAAACAAAAGCTACTTGTAAATTATCAGATATCAGCTGAGGATATTTTGTCTAAGAAAATAAGCAACTACGAACCTTCAAACAGAAATGCTTATAGCTTATTAATAGTAGTAGTTCTACCATAATACTGTATCAGGATAGGATCATTGAGGTTAGAAGGGATCTCTAGGTTAGCTGGTCTCTGGTCCAACCTGCTGCAGGATTAGCTATTATGTTGAACCACATTGCTCAGGGCTGTATCCAACCTCGTCTTGAAAACCTCCAAGGATGGAGACTGCGTAACTTCTCTGAGCAACCTGTTCCAATGCCTCATTGTCCTCATGGTGAAAAAAGGAGATACATTTCTAAACGTTACTTCAAATTGAAGCCAAATCTAGATCTAAGCACGTGAAAACAGCTTTTGCACTTAATATACCATCTGATACCTAATTATTTTTTTTTTTTTAATTCTATGGATGGTATAAGCATGACCTTGTTTGTCATTTGTTTCAGCCACTTAACGTTTTGCACAGAAATACAAATAACTAGGCATTTTAGTATTGACTTTCATGCCTACTGCCTTGCAGTATGCCATCAAATTTCCATCCAGTTTTGTGAAGCAATTGACAAATAAAGCTATGTTATTGTTAACAATGTGGTTTGCCCCAATAATTTTTCTGTAGATTTCAGTAGTAAAATGTTTTCCAATTTACTGTGGTTTGTTCCTGGTTTTGTTATATTAGGCTTAGATTATTTTAAAAGTAAGAAAACAAACAGATAAATCAAACAAGACCAGACTTGCAATGAAATTATACTCCTCATGACTTTTATTCGTGAATTCTTAACACATTTTAGATTTACAAAGAAACTGCATTCCCTGAGCTGTGAGAAACAGGGATATAAACCTGGAAGCTCTGTCTACACCCATTTTCTGTATCAAAATATATCTTACTTCAGTAGTCCAACATCAATAGCTGCAACAGTCCAGGACAGGTCTTGCACATGATCTAGCAATGATTTGTTTAACATTTTGTGTATTTGGAAAATAATCTATTTTCTATTTAGACAAATTGTCATTCTTGTTGAATGCAAAATTATTTCCTTATGCATTAAAGCCACAAGAACTGAACTTTCCTTGAAAAACCATTGGAAAAATGTGGTCCTTCTACTACAAAAAAAAAAAAAAAAAGTCAATTAAGTGAAGTTTCTTTTGCTTGAAGAACTATCATGCAACCAGTGATTATTCTGATTACCTACTCATAAGTTTGAATAGCTACAATAGCTGATAGCCTTTGACTTCAGTGACAATGAAAAACCAAAAATGTATTACCATATATAGGGCAATTTTCCCAGAGAAATTAAAGGAGGAAACACCAATCTGCATCTGGCTCCAAACACGTAGTACACAAATAGTAAATAAACCACAGCAAACTTAAGAAGAGAACATACAGAAAATATTTCTACATTTTGAAAACATTCTTTAACATTATTTCCTCTGTAATAAGCAGTTATTGTAGTATACCAAAAGCAGACCCATTTGGAAACTTTACAGTAGGTTTGTAATGTCAATGGTATAATTTACATCTTAGATGAAATACACAAAAATGGAACTATTTATAAAGCAGTATCAGTTGTGTATCAGCATACAGTAAATATAACCTGAGCAAGAATATATGTGGGTTTTTTTCTAGCCTATCTATAATTAAGTCAAACAAGTTAGTGTAACCTGTAATTTATTTTAAAATGGAATTTACAGTTATCTATTCAAAGTCTTTAGTAATGGAGCTTTTCACAGGAGTTTGTGAGAGTAACAGGTGATTACATTTCCACCCACACCATCAGACAAACAGGATAGGGGTCTGTAACATAGCCCCTGTACAGCTGTTAACGGAGCCTACAACAGCATCCATGTTGTGGAATGCACCGATTACTGTAGCTTTGTTAAATCTCTCTTCAGTATCTTCTCTTTTTGAGTTGGCCTGTTTAGGGAAAGCATGGAAATTGACTGTTATGAAGTCTGTAGAATGTGAGACATGCTGTTTCTCCATCTTCATCATTCTCTGGGGGACAGTCTCCCTACAGCAGGTAAGTGGAAGGATGACTTTCTACTAAAGGTGAAGGGTTTTTTTTAAATCAACATACAGAAAAGTTGTGGGAAAAACTGACAAGAACTCCTTAGATGCTATAAATCAAAATACTTTTTCTTTTTGACTTGCACTTCAGTAAGTAGAAAGTCCACATCCTATCAGGCCCATAACCTTAATCCTTGCACTTGGTTGGTTGTAAATTTTTATGAACTTTTGGCAAGTTGCAATGGCAATAGAAAAAAAAATAGATCACAGGAAGATGTAGAGTGAAGAGATTAAGCTCTTTGGGGTGTAGAATTAGTTTATGGTTAAGAGGGCAACAGATTTGGAGATTTCTGTATTGTAACTGTGGGTATCATCTCTTTGAATTTCTTTCCTGTTGCGCTGTCAGCAGACTTCAGGTATCTTTTTTGTAACCAGAGAGCACTGCCTCAAAAATCAGGATCACAGAAAGGTTGAGGCTGGAGAGGACCTCTGGAGGCTACCTTGTCCAACCCCACTGTTTCTCCAAAAGTTTCCTTTCCTCCCAACAGAAAAAATCCCTGAAAAGGTGCCAAATAACAGCCTTTGGGATCTTGGTGAAACAGAAGCTTTTATTCAAATGAAAGATGAAATTAATTAGCCATTTTCTGGAAGCTTCCCTTCTATCTTTATGCATACCATGTGAGGAAACAAGGCTTTACAGTTAATGAGAGAAGGAACTTAACTGCTTGTGACTGTTCTGTTGTATTTAATCTAATTCTACACATCAGTGCCCGTCATCTGGGAGAAAACAAAGGACTAGCTATCTTTCATAACCTTTCCAGGTTCCGGTCAGGCTGTTTGAGGAAAAGCCCTGTAACTGCGGTCCTCCTTGACCCCACTCCTGCCCTGCCCTCACCAGCCTGGGCCAGGAGACAGCAGCCTAGCTGCTGCAGTGGCAGATGGGGAAGAAGAAAGTGGAGGTAGAACCTGTGAGATTTAAGAGTTATGTCTACCTAGAGTAAGTTAGGTGGCTGCAAAGGATGTGGTAATTTTTGAATGCCTGAGGAATATAGGCTCCTTCTTGGGGTTGCTGTATGTCAGTGAGGAAATGGAGGGAAAAGGTGGGTCTGAGGGAGGGGAGGTCACACAGGGGATATCCTGGGAGGCAAGGACGGAGAAAAAGTAGGATGAGGAAATGAAAAAGAAAATGTAGAGATAAATAAACATTGTAAAGAAGGCAGAGTCCTATGCAAAGTGAGCTTTCACACTGAGCTTCTCCTCAGGACATGTAACGAGGGCTGGTCTCAGATGACAAGAGGGAGGGCTGCAGGTGTTTATGCTGGAGGGGACCCTGGAGGGACAGCAGACAGAGGGTGGTGTGAGTCTGGTTTTGTCTTTGTTCATTTGCCTGTTTTAGTATTGAGCCTGTTTTCCTGAAGCTTTTACATTAGGAAAAAGGAGATTTCCATAAATCTCTGCGGCTTTTTTGCTTTTGGGGCATACTTACCAGGGTTTTAACAGAAACAAGTCTGTCACATATAGGTTATTTTGTACCAAGGGAAGAGAAAGGACACAACTGAAGTTCACAGTCCATTTGGCTGTCCCTCCAGGATGACCTTCCTCAGTCTGAGGAACCACATCTACTGTCCAGTTGAAATCAAACCCTGGATACCAGTGAGGAGGTAAATGAATGGTTGAGTCCTAGCACACCAGCTCATGAAAGGGCGCTCAGAGAGAAAATAACCAGGGGGAGAAAAAGGCAGTGGAAATCAACTGTTTGGTTTCACCTGGAGTTCAGTCCTGTCAAAACAGTAATAAAATAGCATGATGCTTCTCAGCCATAGGTTAAAAGACCAAAAGAACAACCAAACAACAAAAAAACCCCACCCAGTAATTTTTAAAAGAGCACAAATTATGGGATCATGAGGTAATCTCAAGTAATTTCTTGTGGTAAAATGTCTGCTCTGCTTTTATTACTATGCTTTCTATGATTAGTTTTGCTTGTAAAGTGGTACTGTTGATAACAGTTACACACATGCTCTTTGAGTATTAACATGAAAATGTAAGTTCATTTCAGGAACTGACGAAGGGTGGATGTTGTTAACATCTTGTAATCCTTGTTTATGTTATGCTCTGTCTATTAAGTAAAATATAGGTTAAAAGTGCACTAACTGAAACGGGAGATTTATATTTTAAGGCGGGGTTATGTTTAGAGAAAATAATTGTTAGCTTCATCACTGAGAAAAACAAATACATAGTGCATTTTCTTTGGGTTTAAAGCCAAATGAGACATTCATAATAAGCTATTCAGACCCACTAACAAAGGCTGTTGCATTTAGTTACCTACCTGAATTACTAAAGGATCTCAGGATACCTTAGAAGAAAGGTCTGCAGTCAGTTTTTCCACTTTGTTGCTGCAGTTTGACATCCAGTGTATTTCACTCAAGTTTGAAGCTGAAATGGAGCATGAAGTTTTGTGTGATTTGGTTCCCAGTAACATTCTTCAATTGAAATCATGGTTCTGCCCAAATTTGCTAAAAACTTACCCTAAGCCTAACCACTGCATTCTGTGAATGCTACGGCAAGACTAGTCCTAGTTTTGTGGCTTTATTACAAGTATTATTGTTCTACTTGACTAGGTTTGGTGTGAAAATACTTTTAAGGGCTACCTACTTCTTTACTTTCACCAATCTGATCATTTAAAAATTGAAATATAAATTTGAAAGGGAAATGCATTAATTGCATATTAAATTCCATTAATTATATAATCTTTTAATCCACAAATCATAGTTGTATAATACAGTTAAGTGCACTTGGAAAAAATAGTACTTTATGTCTGACTGGTTTTATCCTTTGATGCTGTGCCTGTTTTTAGCATTTGCTGTCCAGGGAAATTCTTGGCAAAACTTTCCTTTTTCAAGTGATACAAAATTTGACACACTATATAGAACAACAATTTATTCTTAAATATGGACTTAAATACAAACATAGTCTAATTATGCATGATAATATCGTTAGTGAAAATTTTGCTATTTATATCAACTTTTATATTAGTCCCTGCTTTGGTTTTAAGGGTGTTAAATTATTGCTTTTATAAATTGCTTATTCAGGAAGAATTATTTATAAAAATGTACGTGTGGAAAAATAAACTTTTTGAGACTGGTTTCTCACAAATACTATGACAGCAAACTAGAGGAATATAATTGTCCTTCTCTAATTTCTCAACAGCTTGGAGATTGTAGTTTCTTATTTTATCTTGCAGCATTTTTCTAGTATATAAACCAGGTATTTCCTCAGCACACTGCCTGGAGAACAAAATGGGAGTTTAAAAATGAAACCTTCCATTTTACAAAATTGATATAGACCACACAGTAAAGTTAGGTAAATACTGAAAGTACCCACTTCATGTCATTATATTAGATACCAAAATGCATAAAGTATGACTTGTGGGTGAAAGTTGCCCCCTACTGTCTGATGTGACATTTGCATACAGAAGAGTAATTCACAAAATTTGAGATTACATTTGTCTACTCTTTCTTTAAAGAAAATCTTTTAATTCTAAATTTTAGAATTTCATATGGGCATATGGTACATGAAAGATCAGATGTTACAGGAAGAAAATGAGCTCAAAGCGTGCACCAGTGAAAGTTAACAGGTAGCACTGAACAGATTAAATACTAAAATTAAGTGATCTGTTTAGTGTTTAGATTTGGCATTTTATATATATATATATATTTATATATATATATATATAAATTGGAGGAATTAAATTGAAAGGACCTTACTGTTTTTCCCACTTGTTTATTGCAATGGATATTTCTTGGGTTTCTACACCATGTGACTACAATTCAATGCATACAATGTTAGATAAAAGGTGAAAAGCCAGTTGAGGAGGCGAAAACAGAGATTACAGACACAAGGAAATAAATATGTAACCAATAAAAATGTTACTGAGATATTGATCAGTGTTTCATTCCATATACATAAGACTTGGAATTAAAAAAAATAATTTTGAGGGAATCTGTATCCATGCTGGGTGTTACGAACCTTTAAAGGGATTTAGTTTAAAACATTCATTTTCAGTGTCTAGTTAGTTGCTGCCAATTACCCTCTTCTGACCTTTTATTTCAATTATACAATAATCATAGAGTACCCTTCTATGATATATCAACAACACGTGGTTAATTCTAGTAATTTTTTTGTTTGTTCAAATCATTGTGGGCATTAAGAAAGAAACATATATAAGCTTTTAAGTTTTTAAAACACACCTCTTCAGAATACTGTAAACTAACTTTTTGTTTATCCCTTAAATAGTAGTAGTTCAGCTTAACTACCTATGGATGCTTACTGAGAATTTGTCAGCAGCATGAGTTAGCGGTTCAAAATCATTACATGCATAAAAAATTTAAAGACTGAGGAGAAATTAATCACAAATGCCAAAGCTCTGGGAAGCTTGTAAAGCATTGTCCTACGCACAATGTGAGTATGTGTTCTTATTTATACTGCACAAATGGTACTTGAAAACAACTACAGTGGTAACAAAACAATTGCCAATGTTTATGCTTTCAAATTATGTCTGTCAGAACAATTTGCATGTAAGGATCTTAAATGACTCAGTAATAAATGCTAACAACATTGTTGCAGATGACAACTGACATCACACTGATATTATTAAGATATATACATTGTTGTTATAAAGATTTAGATACCATTTTTTCTGGATATTTTTATGAAATAACAGTATTTTCAAACCCAATCTTTGTTTTGCAGTTTCCAGCATGGAATCCTTAAAGCATTTTATAATCTGTGTAGGGGACAGAAATTATTTTGAAAAGAGAAAAAGTAGGGAAAAAAAATTCTGGAGGCAGTTGGTGGAGAGTTGGGGATATGTCAATAGCAAAGTGGCAACACAACTGTACGAGAACTGAGATTGCAGGGATAATGGTGTATTTTTAAAGGCAACACTCATTCTTTTCCTCTCAGTCCTAGTACCTGTTGCTTCTATCTGTACTACTTAATGTCTGTAGAAGCCCTGTTTCTCTTTTTAAGGATTTGTTGGTACTGTGGGGAGACAACAACCAGGAGTGGCAGCTTCTCCTTGGATGTTGCTCTAACTGTTAAGCTTTGCATGCCTACAGGAGACAACAGGATAAGTTTCAGGATCAGAAATCCATGGAGGCTTACTAAATACTTAGAAATCACTTGTGGCTCAGAAGTCCTCTGTGCTGAAAATAGGTAGAGGGTGAGAGAATGTTAGGATGTGTTGTATAGTCCTTCCCTGCTGTTATTATTTAGGCACTCTTAGACATTGCAGTAATTGGGATAATCAGCTAGATGGACCTTTGATCTGACTCCACAACATAAATTTTAAGCCATTTATATCAGAACATGAAAATAAGCCTTATATGTTAGTTTCTTGGTGGTTAGGCTTTCTACTTTGCTGCTCAAAAGAGCTCTTCAACAGTATACTGCAATCAGCATAGTCCTGCTTGGGACAACAGTATAGCAGATGCTTTTAAACTGGAAAAAGAACAAAAAGCAATTGGGAACTGATATTATGAAAGCTGAAGCACAGTATAGGTCATATATTCTAATTGCTTAGGTTCTTTTTTCTTGAATTCCTTGCATGCCAGAGGTTGTAAACTCTACACAGTTTTAAATTTGGGATCACAGTGGAACTTAACTATTCTTTAACCCAGTAATCAAATTATCACTCTGCGGTTTGCTGACTTGCCACTATCTCTGTTCTTCCAGCTGCTATTATCGTTGCAAGAATTTAGGGTTTAGTGCATATGCTTTGAAGTCATTAGTATATGTGAAAATACATACTTGAACAAGCAACCACTGTGTTGCGCAAGTTTGAACTTCCTCTCATCTGAACAGTGGTGTGGTCCCAAAATGTTCAGTCTAACAAGGTTTCACTGTAACCCAAACGTACACTGTAAATTTATCTGCATTAAATTAAAACCAAAAAGAACAACATAACAATCATATTTGTAAGCATTCACAAACAGGGTCAGACCAAGTAACAAACCTGATTCAGTATTTCTGAAAGGATGGAGAATGATCAACCTAAAAAGCAGGCATCTGGCAATATTACAGATGTCTTTCTCAGAAAAAGAAAAAAAAAAGTAAAGTAATCCTAGAAACTTAAATAAAGGTTGACCAGATATTTGAAGAGACGATTTTTCCAAAGTTCCAGGGGTTTGCTTTTTGACATTTACTATTGTCGTTCAGATTTTATCATATGTATGAATGTTAAGTCACTCCTTAATTTCACTTTTATATTGTCACCTTTATATCAAATGTTACTGAGTTCATTGCTCTTCTTGTGGCACAAGCATCATTACCAGCATGTTTTATCTTGTCTATATCTACCATGTTTATGCTGATCAAAGTGACCAGAAAGGAAACCCTACCATTAGTTGTGTATATAGCTGTGTATATTTGAGACTATATGTTAAAAGCATGTTCTAATATGCAGTAGCAAATGTGATATAGAATATTGACTTTTTGCATTTTCCTTTATATTCTCACCCTATAGATTATCAATCTTAATATATTCCTTAGCTGGTATAGCACAGCAGCTGACTAAATTCTTCTATTGATTGTGCCTTAGATCAGCATAAAAGCAACAGAGATTGCACTGGGCAATCTGAAGTATCCCAGGGCAAAGGCTGTTTTTTGTTTTGTTTTCAAATGTATAGCAAGGCAAAATCCATCTGTCAAATTAATAGCAAGGTCCCATTTAAAGAAACAAATTCATACTTGTGTCAATACACTTACTGTAGTTTCCTGTTAAACCTTTGTGCAATTTATTTCCTTCTTCACTAGATGCAACATATTTGACTGAAAAGTAGTTGCAATAATGTGAAGTTTTCTGAAAAGTCATGAATACCTTATGTGAGTGGAAATGCTCTCTGTTGCCTGTTGCTCCACAACCATTAATCTGATGAATAAAGAGTCTGCACGTGGGTTCACTCAGAGAGTTAACGTCTGATTTTACATGGAAATATTTGAAAGAAAAAGTACAGCATAGCCTGAAGCCTGTTACAAAGATTTTTTAGAGATTCATTTAATGCAGTTTCTTGCTATGGTTCCTATTGTCTACTTAGAAAAGAATGTTGTTTTGAAAAGTAAAATGAAATGAGGTGAAACAATTCAAACAATGTTTCTACTGGACAAAAAAAAAAAAATCCCTTACCTCAAATACATACAAAACCTGTCAGTTTTCATTACTCATCTGTTGTTCTACTATTTCATTATCATCTTCATTAAATCAGATGATTCCCCACCTCTACATTGGTGCTTTGGAGATAAAATAAAGGGGCAGGAACTACTTTCATTTATCAACATGAAATAACATCAGCATTTGTGCTGGGATAGTATCTATGTCAATAATTCATTTTTAGAACAAAGAATGAAAAGAATTAGTAGTTATTGTATCTCTCTGTGGAGATAAATGCTTGATGCAGGAGCTACTGGTCAGTTGAACATTTTAAGTTAAAAGGTAATACTGAATCTCAGCTTGATTTTAACATGGATTCTACTTTCCTGGTGAATTCAGGAAATTCTCAAACCCAAGTTGTTTCCCTGTTTGCCGCTTCTGTTATTAATTTTGAATTTATTGATGCTGGAATGTTGTTACTTAGAGATGGAAAGAATGTAAAACAGGTGGGACATCTGTATTAATTAGCTGAATATGTTGAACGACCCATTATTAGTAAGACTGTAAGTACTCAGCCTCTGACAGTTACCTCACTCTTTGCTTATTACAGTGCACTGGATGTGGATGATTGGAATAATACTTGATTGGAATTTCCTTTGCTTCTTCCTATAATGCTTTTTAATTACATTGAAGAGACTTAAGACTTGAAGCTAACTCTCATGCAATCAGAAATTGCATTGCTTTGACAAAGAATATTTCACGTTGCATTCATATTGCGTACTTGGCTCTAAAAGCAAAACTAGGTGCACCACTTGAAAATACTTTTGTCTTCTCCAAATTGCTGTTCAAGATGCTCTTTGCCTGAAATTTTTTAAATTCTAATTTTAGAATCTTTTCTGACCAGAATTGGTAAATTGTCTTAAACAAGCTCATTTTGATACAAAAGACTGCATGAAATCATCTGTTCTGTGTCTAATGTCTTTGGCCTAAAATCTGATGCTTGCTTATTTCTGAGTGAATTCAATTCCTTAATACAGTTGTACATACAAAGTTTTGGGTTGATTTTTGTTTGTTGTTTTTTAGAGTTAAATCTGCTGACTTCTACAGATTTTATAATTACAGGTAGCTGTGAACTATACTTAAATGGCAGTTGAGTGTCCTTAGATTACAAACGTGTAGCGTTCATATTCTAATCTGTGCTCCCTTGCATATGTGGGGTGGCCCACAGAGATCAGCTGGCCCATATGTCTGCAAGATAAGCCAGGAGTGTTTAGATAGTTCATGACCAAATACAGAGAGCTAAAGGCAAGAAAATGAAAGCTTATTTCTTTACTTTTAGCTGCTCCTATAGATAGCAAACATTGACTATGCACAAAAGCCTCAGATCCTTCAGACACCACTTGGAATATTTGGCTGTGACTTGTCTTCTAAGAAGCTTCTATAGGAAGGCTTCCCTTTCTTGCCAAATCTTCCTGTATTGGAACAAAGCTTGTTTCAGAGCAGGCTTTGTCTTCATTTAGCTTGGTTTTTAACTTTGGAAGATTATAAAACATTACAGATACAGGCTGTGTGAAGGGGCTTTGTTGGCCTGCTGAAGGGTGAAAAATAAAGCCACAGATTGAATAAGAGTGGAGAGTAAAATAATGCTGTGAAATGAAATGTTGGGGGAAGAAAGGTCTTTAACTCCAAGCTGCCGTCGCATGTTATAAGATGACTTCTCCAGAAGCGAGTTATTCCAAATAGGCCATCATTGAATTGAGATGAAATTACTCC
The DNA here is from genome assembly GCA_008921705.1 of Burhinus oedicnemus. Taxonomy (NCBI): domain Eukaryota; kingdom Metazoa; phylum Chordata; class Aves; order Charadriiformes; family Burhinidae; genus Burhinus; species Burhinus oedicnemus. Next base: position 1,862,897 of record VFFE01009205.1, read on the forward strand.
TATTATATTTCTTTACCTGGTGTCTGAGAGATGTAACAATAGCAATGTATATTCAGGGTGTGCTTTTAAATGGGATGTTGACACCTATCAGCTGCTTGTGAAAACTTCCATCTATGCGCCTTTGATTGATAAGAAAATATGCTGTTCACAGATTGTATCCTGTTGTTCCAGTATGAAACTGAATTGTCTTAAACTTGGCTTTCCAGAAGAAGTCAAATGCTCTTGAATGGATGAAAACACTGTATTTAAAGGGCTTTCCAGAAGAAGTCAAATGCTCTTGAATAGATGAAAACACTGTATTTAAAGAGCATTTGAGTAAGTAAATTCTTTAACGTCTTAATATATATTGTTGAGAACAATAGAGGCATATATGCCCTGGAGTTAATACATGGATGTGTGTGGCAGATGCAAGGCCTGCATATGGATGTTCAAATCCACATCAAGGCTTGTATCAACTCAGCATGATAGAGCAATTGAGAATGGCTGTTTGTAGAGCTCTGGCCAGCATTAGCAAAAAAAAAAAAAAAAAAAAAAAAAAAAAGCAGGGTTCGCATTCCACAGTGGTGTTGTAAGTCAGCCTCTGTAAACCTTCCTTCATGTGGGTGCACATCATTCTTCAGACACATCCTTGGTTTAGACTAACTGTGACTCACATGGATAATGTGTTAATCTGACAGCTAATCTTGCTAAAAAATGGATTAACTACTACGTACGCATGACAGAATATCTAGCAAGAGGCATAATTTTGCATTTCAGATTCTCTATTTTCTTCCAGTGGACTCCTTCTCCTTTTGTTCAAGGGGACAATCTGCTCATCAAAAATGGGTTATACTTGCTTTTACGTCTTGAAGAGACATGACTCCTTATTGCCATTTAACCTCAGAAAATTTTTTCATTTTTTTCACCCTGGTAATTCTGCTTGACATTTTCATATCATCAAAGTTAACTATCTTGCCCATAAAGCTATTGAGGACACAAAAACATCTGTGAACCATGCCCTGCAGTTAAATACTTCCCAAATCAGGATTAGCGGTCACTGTTTTGTTTTGTTAGTTCTTTTTCCCAAGGAAAAAAAATGTGTGAGTCCTTAAACAGAGGATGGATTTCTGATTAACTGAAATGACACCTTCTAATTATTCGCTTTGTCTGTAATAAAATGTGAAAATAATTAAATGTTACTTCTAGAATACACTAACTTCTGCAGTATATTGTTCCTAATAGGCTCTGAAATAACTTGACAAGAGTCTTACAAAACACGCAGTGAAATAAGAATGGGGTAAAGGTCATTCCTAGCCTTGTTGGCCTAACTGAAATTCACAAAAAAGTAGTTTAGGACAGAAAATTGAAAACAATACTGAGGTAGAGGATTCAGCTTTTATTCTTGGAAGCAGCGCTATGGGTAACTGCAAATTGTCACCCAAAAGAATGAATGGAACTAAAAACATTTAATCGATAACCAAAGATTCATCTTCATGACTAACATTCAAAACTGCCATCTTCTAGAGTTATTAAAAATAAGAAGTTCCCATTTGTTATGATATAGACGAATCATAAACCTGAAGACCTATTATGCAAAGTATTGGAAAGAGATATTGCAATATTTTTATTTGATTTTATTGCAATTGTTTCAGTTGCAGTAGTTTCTTGAAGTGAAAATAAATCCCAGTTTAAATTCTCCATTACCTTTCCCCAGCAAATTGTGCAGTGTATTGGTTTGTATTTTGACTACCAGAGGCTTTCTTGCACAGGGCTGCACACATCCATGTGTTTGGAAATTTGCTTATGTATTCACTGCCAAGCAGGGTTTTGCTTCTTCAATAGTGATCAGATATTAGCTTGACTGTGTGTGGAAATGTGCAGTAAATCAGTGATGAATTTTTCCATATGTCTTGCATAAAATCCAAAAACGGTTATCTAATGTAAGCCAGAACACCAGAAAACAAATTCTACTGTCATATATTAAAAAAAGGCCTTAACAGTGTTGTGAAATAAATAAATAAATGTAACACATTGATCTTAATAATATGAATTGCTATAACTGTTTTAGCTAAAGGATTCTTTTATTTGGCTAATGAGTTTCTTGAAATGTGAGATTATCTTGTTACACCTAACTATGTAACATATTTGCTCCAGGGTTTAGAAGCTGTGGATACACAATTCAATCTGTGCATCAACTGGTAACCAAAGATGCTGGGGTTAAATCCAGTTTCCTTATATTTAAGATGTGATCCAAGTCATGCAGTAGAAGCTCAAATAAGTGCTTTCAAACTCTAAGGAGAGCTCTCTGAGCTATGTTGTGCTGGTTTAAATACATTGATTCTGCCACCATAGGACAGAACTGACCTATTTTCTTCCTTTTCTCTCTGCTCATTTCTTTATCTTTATGAAGAGAGAGAGTTAAACAGATCTCTTGATGTTACACAATATCTACATCTATTCAACAGTATTGTGTGAGTGATTACAGATTAAAACAATAGCTCACATAGGAATCTATCAGGCATCTTTTGGACAGGTTAGTTTTTAAAAGCAACTTAATTTTATTTTAATTAAGTAAAATCTGAAAAATTGTATTTAAATAGAACACACAGACATCTATGATATTTCATACAATATAACTTGGAGCACATTTCAGCATCTGGATAGACTAAATTTAATGTCATGTATCTGTACAGACTGCTTTTCCTCAAGTTAAAAAAAATCATATGTAAAAATTACCAGATATCTCTGTCTTATGACTGAATAAAGAAATTAAAATGGCTGAAGAGGGTTATTATCAGTCATTTACAGAAATTTTCTTAGTGATGACAAGATAACCGTTAGCTCATTGGTTTAAAAAAATTCATCTCCCTATGGACAATTTTGTATTTTATAAATGACTACAAAATAATTGATTCCAAAATGAGGTAAATTAACAAAATCAAGCTGCAAATCAGTATAGTATATTCTTAAGGTTAAGTACGTTCATAGTCCAAGTCAACTGAAAAAAAAATTTATAATAAATAGGATATATCATATTTCTCTTCTAAGAATCATTACTATGCAATAAACCTAGATATTCTCAAGTGCTTTTATTATTAACATAACATGTTAATTGAATCAGCTAATAATTTTCAATCTGAAAATCATCTTCATGGCAATTACTGACATTAAATATACAATTTCTATGAAATGCATAGGGTGTGTAACTGACCCAACTAAACAGCAGATTGAATTCTAGTTTATTTTTAACTTCTGTGTCTATATTCAATGTAAATGTATTGAACCTGGAAGTACTGGTTAGCTCAAATTGAGATACCTGTCCCATCATTAGGTAATGGAACATGAACTGATAATTGTACAACTTTACTGAACAATCAGAAATTCACTTTCATGAACATGTACTAAAAAATAGTATTTTTTGACAATCGGTGCATGTAAAACTGAGCTTCACAGATTTCTACCAGAAGTTAACCTTGTGTACCTGTTCATTTCACATAAATTAAAGGATGTAAAGCATTTGCAGTGGATTGCTATCTTTTAAATCACCTGTGGTTCATATGGATTTGAGTGTTGGTCAGGAAGCTGTGTCATGTGAATACAGAAGGCAATACATGGGCTTGTAATCACCTTAAACTGCGGACTCTAAGAGGGAGTGAAGTGACCCAATCCCATCCCACAGTGCAGTGCAGGGTTCCTATTTCTACTTTCTACCTGTAAGCCATGCTTGTCCTCCCCTTTTATCTCTCTGTCTCTCTTGAGTGGCCTTTGGCCATGTGAACTTTTTGGTATGCAGCTTTTAGAACCAGAGATTTGCCAACCGTGATATAAAATTAGGGTTTTCATTAACTGTAAAATAATAATAATAACAACAACAACTAGTAGTAGTAGTATTCTAAAAGTGTTTCTTGTTGTTACAGCTCTCCATGTTCAGACACTGATTCCAACTACCAATCCAATACCAATAGTCCCTGCATATATATTTTGACTCCCAGAAAATTAGTGATACCAGTTGTTTCTTAGAGATTGAAACAGACAAAATAACTTGAAAAGTATGAAAGAATGTATTGGTTTGATATTTCTGCTTATTTGTTTTGTGGAGGTTTGTGTTTGTTTTGCTGCAAGGAATCAAGAAATACTTTGGTTTTTGAACAAGTGAGTTATAGGAAGGAAAGGATTAATTATACTCATGAACCCTGTGTTGTTAGCCACAGTGATAACTGTAGACATATTTTAGTCCTATAAATAGCTCTTCTTTTATCTAACATCTTTTAGTCAGATGGTGCTAATATCCCTCCTTCCTCACTAAGATTCCTACAGTCCATATTTCAGCAGTATGTTTTATATGTAATACAATAAAATCCACAAAAAGTGCTGTTGCCTTGCATTTTAGTACAGTAGCATAAAATTATAAAAGGAATAATGGGCGTAGGGGATGAATAAGAATAGTCAGGTTTGGATTTCATTTTCTAAATGAATTCAGCTGGACTGACAGCCCTAGAGGTGCCCTTAAGCACAGAAAATGTTAGAGAAGGTTAGATTAGGTGATAATTGCAGGACAGAATAAAAATTGAACAACTGTTTTTCTTTCTTTCTGGATTTTTGAGGAGAACTGAATCAGTTTGGCATATTGAGAAACCAGGAAAACAGTGGGCTCCTCACATTGTTTGTCCTGAAAATTAAAACCTCAATAATGTAAAAATGCTGAAAAGCCTCTAAATATATTCTATAAAATTCCGAACTTGTATTGCCAAGTGGGTATTTACTTATGTTAGGGCTCCATCTACAGTCATGAGGAAGAAAATCTTACCATTGATGGCAGCTATCTCTGCTTCTGGGGCTTCACAGATTCACCATGTTTAACATCATAAACTCTCTCCTTTTATTTGGGTCAGCATACTTCAGGCTGATTTTCAGCCACAGTTAAAGCATCTGTTCTCTAATTATTTCCAGGAAAGCAGAAAATAAGGTTATATTGACTGTTTCTTTATATGCCAATATTTTGGTAGGGTTGGGTTAAATTTCAAGTAGTTTTATTGTCAAAAGGCTAGCAGGCACAGAGAATCTTATCATATAATCTCACTCACACATTTACCAAGTTCCATTTTTAAAATTGTTAGGAGTTTGGCCCCTCGATATTTCAGTTTGAGAGGCTCGTCAAGAACATTGTTTCTCAGAGGATGAGCACCATTCCAGTACTTTCAACCTAAACGGATTCATGGGCTTCTTGCATCCTCTTGATTTTAAGCCACTATTGACCTTGAGTTAAAATAGATTGGATGTAATCCTCACCCTCAATTTAAGATAACATTTAGAAACAGTTATAGTACTTAACGTAACTAAATTAACTGAAATAGTGCTCTTTTATTTAGTACTTTTGCCCATCCACATATGAACTGGAATTTGACTTAGCGCTTCCATTTCTTTGGAACAGTCAACCAGAAGAGAGAACAGCTGCTTGTGTGGAAAATGGAAGCTGAGCAGTATGTGAATGCAAGTATGTTTATTTCTGTAGTACTGTCTGTATGTTAATCTATTGAATAATTAATCTTATATAAATAAAAATGAGCAAATGAAAAATACCCAAATCTTATCCTTCACTTATAAAACAAGTAGAAGGAGGTAGTAAATTAGGGGAAATAGTTAAATATCAAAAATGGCAATAAAAAGGAGGGCTAAACATGGGACAATACAAAGCATTGACATGGTTTACTGAAAATCTCACACTTAAGCAAATAGACACATGAAGTCGATAGGACAAAGCTTAGAGGTACAAAGATCAGTCTTGCAGTTTTTGTATACGAACAGTTAATTTGTAGTAATTAGAGTTTGGCTACCACCTGCATAATAGTAGCCAAGAAATGCATGGAATAGTGACATTTGCTTGAGCATGACCAAGCATGTTAAAAAGTTGTAAGAGTCTAAAAAGTGTTGTTAAAAAATGTGACAACTGTCAAGTAACTAAGGTTGAGCATTGGACTTTCTAATTAGAAAAGGAAGACTGAGTAATTGAAATAATGGGTAAACAAATAATTATTAAGGGGGGTTTTTTTAGTAGTTAATAACTTTTTAATAAATAGCATACACACACAAAAAAAAAAATCCAGTACTCAATTTTCTTCTAAAATAAAGCTCACACAAAGCGAATACTTTCTCTGCATCCATTTGCAGCAGTCCTCCGTGCAGTTGCAAAAGCCTTAGCAATATCTGTCTACTGAGGGTGAATTAAAGTCGCTTACTGCCAGTACCTCAAGAGCAGTGAGGTACACTGCCTTCCTATTTAATGGAAGAGAACACACATGATTACTGTGGAGCAGATGGTGGTACCCTCTGGTAACCTGTGTGTCAAAACTATTATTTGCTAGTGTTCTTGTCGATCTGAAACTGGAATGGATGTGTGTCTGTTTCCTGACTGTCTGTGACAAGGAAGAAATATTAAGGAAGGAACCAAGAGTTGCAAAATGAGAACAAGCAGCTCTAGCAGATGCTGCTATAGGAAAATATTGTAAAGGGAGGTGGATGTGGGCACAACTAGTATCTCTCTAGACTAGTTTCATTGCAGCACTCCCCACTTAAATGCAAACCAGCAACATTATTAAAGAAACTATCTGGTTAAAAATCAGGAATAGTGCTCCAAATCAACAAGACTGAGCTAATGCAAGTTTGAAAATATGGCAGAAACCATTTTTAGTACAGTTATCTCACTGTTTGCCAGTAGGGGGAAGGGAAATTTCTTTACAATAAGAGGCATAAAAAGCGTTCGCAGCTCAACTGAAGAAAAAGCTTGCAATACTAGATATTTGGCAAACTAGGAAAGTCAGTAAAATAATTTCAAAGGGTTTGTGTATTGGGTTTTGTTTTATTTTGTTTTGTTTTAAATCATGAGTAGATAATACCCTTAACACTGTGGCAGGTTTCTGCTGTTCTTCTAGAGTGGATCATAAAAAAGATGTCAACAAATAGAAGAAAATGTGAAAGACAAGAAAGAGCCTGCTTACAGAGAAGGACAAGGTCTGTGGTCATTTAAAGTGATGGCTTTTTATCTTGTGTCGTTGTGTTGTAAGTGCCACCATGTTTTACAGGCTTCCAGAACATTGCTGCACTTTTTTTTTTAGCCTACCTAAATTGTACTTTGATGCATGTGAAATTTTGATGAGCAGGAACCAATACATTTAAAAACACAGTAACCTTATACTATGAATTTAAAATTTAATCCAAAGAAATGTGAATGGTTTTAAAACAAATTATTTTGAGTATACAATCAGTGAGGAGAAATTTTCACAATGAAAAGAAAACTGAGGCTGTCCAAAACTTGCCAACATTTTGGATGCTTACATATGTTCAGAGTTTTTAGGCCTCTTATTACAAAAAGTTCATTTGTAGGTTGGCCAGAACGGCAAAACCACTACATAAGTTGGCTAAAGAAAGGAAACCATTTCACTGATCAGCAGTGTGTGATTTAGCATTTTGAGAGTAAGAAAGGCTCTTGTGATTGCTCCTGTTTTAGTTTCCCTGTGTTTCAAAACCCCTTTCATATTGTGCACAGCTGCTAACACTTACAGTTTGGGGATAGTGTTGACACAGGAACACAAAGGGTTTGAGATATTGCTAGCTTATTACCAGGGTGGGAGGTCAGTGGGAGGACATGTGGGGGTAGGAGTTTTCCAAAGACGAATTATTGCAAAAGTAACTCATGACTATGGTTAAATACTGTTTTCTTGGTTGGAAATTTATGATCAGGATAGACCATGCATCTCATTCAATGATTCTGTAGATTCAGGTATTCTGAGGGAAACTTGCCAAGCAGTTACAGATCTATCACAACGTGCCGCTGAGTTGAACACAATCATGGCAATGCTACTGTTGCATTCATATGACATTTTGATTGCTAGTTGCAAGTATTTCCATAAACAGGAATGAGTGAACTTAGTTAAAAAAATAAAATAAAATAAAATAAAAAAAGGCTTTTCTATTCTAGACCCATGAGTTGCTGAAACTGAAAATAGAAGCTTTAAATTTGTGCTATATATGAACAAGCAGCTGATAAACCACTTACTTGAGAAAGTATCTTCTTCAGCTATCACAGTAAAAGGTTATTGTTCACAATGCGAAATAAGGAGTATTCTACAGATGAAAAACAGTTGATGATGGCAAGGATGGGGCATTGATGATGGACAGGTAAATGTGGTTGGTATGTCAGATTACAGGACATATGGAAAGACGAACAGAATCTGGCCCCTCTGTGGGCTCATTTTAATTATGCTGGTTGGGCCTCTCCAGTGATGGGTACCTATAACATCAGACTGTACTTACTTTTTTGAGAAAAGGCATATAACACCATGATTTTTAAACTGCTGGACTGCAGGAACCTTGGTATTCTGTACATTATGCTTGGACCTGAGTGAGGTTCTCACAGTCTAGCAACTCTGGATGTTTTCACAAAATGGCCTATAAGAAGCCAAGGAGAAGCTGGTTGCACTTAGGCTGACGTTAAAGACTTAGATTTTTTTTTTTTTTTTTTTTTTTAAGTTTGTGAAGCTCTCTAGTCTGTAGAGAAAGTCAAGTTGTTTGCAGAGTGACTCAGATCAGGAATTTAACCAAACCTTGATGGACTACCTTTTGGGTGGACTCATTTCTTGCCAGAGAGAAGAAATCAAGAGAGCTTAAACCACTAGGTTAAGCATAACCTTTGTAAATACCCTCAAGGGATTTCATACAGTGTTTGGTAGTGAACTGAAAAAATTACTATTCTCATGGATGAAGTTCCTAAAAAGGAAAAAAAATAAAAAAATTATTTGGATGATGTAGAAAACCTGTAGATAAAAATCATGTTTATTTCTACAAAAATTGAAACGCTCTAGCAGGTAAGGACACTTAACTGTACTTTTTATAATGTCTCCAAGCATGTTTTCACAATCCTAGGAGAAAGAAAAGCAGGACTCCTTTGAGGATCCAATAAAATACTGACACATATATAAGAAGTAATGAATGGGATATGTTGGGTCCCAAGACTTTATTCAGAGTTGTTAATAAGGAATAGATGATGTGATAACAAGGATTTCAGTAAAATTGCCTCAATATAATGATTGTATGATGTGCTGACTAACAAAGACTTTGAAGCAAGAAGCAAAGAAACAATTTCCATCTGTTCAAAAATGTTGTGCATTCTTTAGAAATACACAGGATTAAAGGAAAAAAACACCTGAATTCAGCATCTGTTTCTTTTCAAATGGAAACAAATGAAGATTAGTAAACTTTTGGCTGTTGGAGTAGTTTTGGTGGGGTTTTTTTGCTTGTTTGTTTCTTCAAAACTCAGGTAAAAAAATGGGGTAATAATACATCCAATAGTAACAACTTGGTGTTGCGTTCATAGAGAAAGAATTTGGATTCCTATCCAAAACATATGTTTTTCTGTAAAAGTCAGAAGGGGAGGGAAAAAACCCTCAAAACTTTGAAGCTAAAGAAATGTTGTACAAAATGAACATGTCAGTGTGCTTCAACTGGCAAACAGTGAGTTGCCTGTAACCTCCAGGCTGTTCTTAGACTGCGTGACAATCACCAAATAGAGCTGCAGTTTCACCTGATCACTATGATACAGGTGAGATCTTCGCAATTCCTTTCTCCTCCAGCTTTATTTCTGTGAAAATTCTACATGCCCTAAACTTTTAATATTCTGCTTGTGGTAACTCTGATTTTAATGCTAAACTATGCCACCAAATTAGTTAATTTTAATGCTCACTGAAAATTGAGAGGTTGGAGTTTAAAAAAAGTAGGAAAACATCTGTTCCTTGAGGTATCTCGCTGATTTTAATCACAGTCAAAATTCACACTTTAACCAGCGTAATTCAAATCAATCTACCTTATCACTATCAGAGTGCAAAGCATCCGTCTGAAAAGAATGCGGAAGGCCTTGAGATGTAAGGTGTTTGACTGGACCTCCTCTCCACCCTGCAAAGCATCCAGAGAACTGCTGCTGTACAAACGGATTCATAGAAGTCTCACGAGCAAGGTCAGTCCTTGACTTTGTCTCTTCCTTCATCTGCTTTCATGACCTGTTGCCCTAAACTGCTAACATGTCAAGCTCAATTATAGTTGTTCGCAGCTTTCTAGATGTTTACTAGGTAAGTTGTATTTGCCTTTCTTGGCTTTTGCCCATTGCAAGGATATAAAAAACTCAGAGACTGATAGAGAGGGGGGGAACACATATAGCTTTAAAATATTACAGGGGGGGAAGGGGGAAGCATTATGATGTACAGACTTTAATCAGAATTAAAGCAGTTGCATGTTTGGGCTTGATGTTTTTACTTTGAATATAGATTGATACCATAGTGGAAGCATAATTTTAGCATGCATATATGCTTATCACTCTTTTCCAGTCAAATGTATTACAGACAGAAGTTTAATTGTAATTTATATTTTCTAGTTAAATATATATACAGAAAGTACAGAGGACTGAAACTGTGAGACATTTGTACACCTGGCCGGCAGAATATTTTCAACCCTACTTATCAGCAAACAGAAGTGCTGTGTCCTCAAACTAGAACAAGAAGAAAGTTCTGCTTTGAACAATACATACTTTATCTGTTTTGTGGTTGGGTTTTGGTTGAGTGTATTAGCCGGCATAACTTGCCTAAATGATAGCTGTAGAAAGGAGTTAATATTTGAATTGTGTAAACATCAAAGATGGTGTTTATTTATGTTGCTATAAAGTAATAAGACTGATAGAAAGTAGATCACACTTACGAAAGATAAGAAACTTTATAACAGTGAGATGTGTAAAGTTGTAGATTAATTTCACAAATGAGGTTAGGGAATCCCCACTGCTTAAGATTTTTTAAACCTATTCCAAATGTGATGCATGTTCTCAAGCATGATCTGGGACAGACAAAAAGGCTGAACTATGAACGACAAAGCCTCCTACTCCATCCCAGTACTTAACATTGCACAGTAATCATCGGGGATAGTAACAATTTTAAGCAGTTATATTAGTGACAATTACTTCTTACAAATCTCTGTTGTGATTCAAATGATATGACTTTGTTGCTTCTTAGACTGGGAGAATCAACAGGAATTGTTGTAATATTCCCTTAACTTTCTAAAGGTTGATTTGTGTTCTCTGAAAAAATGTTGGTATTAAAAGAGTTGTTGTAGGGCATGGCCATGTGAATAGGTGCTGCTCTACACTAAGAAGCTGTGCGTATGGTCTTAGTTCTTGGTAAATGGAAGTAATTTGCTACTTGCTACCGAAGGACATTTAAGCTACCCCACACCTATAGATCTGTCAGTCAGGCTCCTTTGCAGCTCATGTTATTGCATAGCAGCAGTGCTGTATTTCTGCTTTAAACTCCATGTGCGAGATGTAAAAGGTCATTTGCCCCCCGCTGATACGGGAGAGCTGTCCGGCATGGGGCCGTGGACTACGAGAGAGGTTGCAGGTATGAGTCTGCAGCTGAGGAGGACATCATTCAGCCAGGCGCCTGTTCAGAGGAGTCCTTTACTAACCAATGTGTCACAGTTGCTGATTAACGCCACTCAGCGTATTGTGCCTTTGCGTAGGCAGCCAGATCCAGACCTAGTTCACCTGACATCTGGAGAAGCCACTCTCTCTGTGGAGTTTCTAGCTTTAGGGAGATACAGTGCCCAACTGGGGCCTAATTGAGATGTGGTAAGTAACTACTCTTTTGTAAGTTCATACCCAATTTACCAAGTAGGGATTTTCTTGTGAAACAGATCTAATTTTCCTTGTTGTAGTCCATCTAAGTAGATGATTAGTTGTGTTAAATAGTTATTTTTGTCAATTGTTGTTTTTTAAGTTGGAATAACTTGATTTTTAAAAGTACAAATGTTTTGCTTAGTAGTAAAATTTTACAGTTGTACTTCTCGTATAAGGTTTGTTAATTTTGGCATAGGTTTTTAAAAATTACATTGCGTGCTGTCAAGCACTTATATTGCCATTGAGTAGAATGATAGCTTTATAAGCATTTGACTTTTTCTGTTCTTTTATGGCTGCATGTTTAATGGGGTCTGACATTATCTATCCAACAATGTTGCATCTTCATTTTGATAATCATAGTACAATTAATAAGGTCCCATTGTAAACCCAATGCAGTTGTACTCAAGTTATACTAAGCTATAACTGCCATTTTACTTGAGAAAGCTTAGCTATAAAATATAATGTGACTTGCCTGAAGGCACACAGCAAATCTTTCAGAAAGCCAGACTGGGTTTGAATTTATTCTTTCTATCTTTTGTTTTAAATATAAGATATATTTCTTCTTCCAAATAAGGTAAGACATGTAGGGAGAAATTATCATGGTCGTATACCCCAGAAAAGAAACAAATCATGCAGTAGTGTACATTAGCATATATGTTTGCACTTGCAAGTTAAGATCAGTCATCAAAAATTTCATCTTAAATGAAAATTTTAATAAGTATGTGCATTTGAACAACTATACAGCTTTATTATCTGAACTGTGGCTTTCTCTAAAGATGCATAAATATGCATCTACTTGAAAGATTTCTAATATTGCTATATTAAAATTCTTATTATCAATAAAAGAAAAAAATCTGTGGAATAACAAATGGTTTTTCCATACGCAAAAATCTTTAGAACTGTGTGGTCTAAAAATGAGACATTTCCAAATAAAATTGAGCTATGTGGAAGAAATTGAGGGAAAAGTCCTTAAGGTGACTTTTAAATGAAAATGAAATGTCTTTTAGTAAGTTTCAGAGGTACAATATTACAGACTAGTAGAATTGTATCTCATTAATTTCAAACATAGATTTTATGTGAGGCTATTTGATTATAATTTGATTATCTGACCCTGTAATTAAAGTTTATTGCCAATTTCAAAGCTTATGTGTAAAATGAACTGGTTTTCTTCAAAGCAATATACAATCCATTGGACTCATTGACTTCTAGTTTTGCATTTAAATCGAAAAGTCTGTTATAACATGACAAACAGGTTCGGTTTTTGATCATTAATCCTGCTAAGCAATATTCATAAATTCAATTTTGAATCAGTTGGAATACTTTTCTTTTATTAGTTTCTGTGTTATTAAATGAGATTGTTTCTGACTAATATATTTCTGGACTCAAACTGTAGCTCCAAGCTGTTATTCAAATCAAATAACATGCCCCTTACTTGTGCCTAGCACTAATAAATGCCAACTTGTGATACATTTGCTGGAGACTGTCACGAATATTAAAGGAGGCAATAATGTCACTAATGTCTCATAAGTAAGCTTATTTTTCTAAAGGGCTGAAATCAGTCATCCTACTGAGGGGGGCAAAGGGGGAAGAACCTTTAAGACTTAAAGCCTAAAGCATTATTGTACTCAGCTAAACATTATTATTGAGGAGGTAAATGACCAAGAAATTACCACTGGAGAGAATGAAAAATATAACATGTAACTTCTGATGCCACCCTGAGCAACAGAAATGCATCCACTGGCTAAGCATATGCTGGCTTTAGTAGAATTGCATGTTCATTGGTTTGGAGGCATGTTTTTCTCCCTCTGAGTGTTTGAATCAAAGGAAGAAAAAAAAAATTCCCTTTTACTGTTACTGTCAACCACCTACTTCAGTTCTTTTGAGATATTACTGGTAATAGTTAGGGGTTTTGGTATAGAACAGACGTTTAACATGTTGACATGAAATTATCTAAATAGGATTAACTTGTTTAAGTCATCATCCTGCAATCTGGACAACTTGGGAAGGAGAGTATTGAGTGGGGCAGGGGATATGACTGGGACTCAGAGACATAGCGTGGACCCTACCTGTGTCCCAGTTGGATACAAGGACAATGTTGAGATTTAGACACAATCATTTTACCTATTTTGCTTTCTCCTGTCCCAGAATATTCACCCTTTTTTGTTGGAGGTAGAATACTGATAATGAATGTCCATTCTATGAGTCTATGTACTTTTTTATGCCACTTTGAGCCACATATTTATCCCTTTGTTTCTCCAGCTTTTCCCCAAATGTTTAAAACATAATTAAAAAAAGAGGTAGTTCTGTTTTATATTTTGTGCAGTATGAGTTCCTCGCTTTCCTACTTTCTCAAAAGTTCTGTGTAATAACCTTGTATTTTCTTTTCTAAAATAAAAACAAAAACAAAGCTTTTATCTCTATTAAAGTTCATTAGTGTCAGTATCACAGAATGTAGCAAAATAACTGATAGGTTCTAGTAGAGCGACTAGTGTATTTGGGTACAGTTCACTTTTTTTTTTTTAATGATGGTTCCTACATTAAAGGTGCTTTTAATTGGAAAGGATGGAAGGGTTGAGACAAAATCTGAAGGTCTGTTTTATGATTGCCTTTAGTTTTTACAAACTGTTCTGTGTTGTGCAGGATGTATTCCAATTTGATTAAGTTTACAAATTGTCTGTGACCTCTGCATTAGCTGTTTCAGAAAGGCGCTCCTTCTTATGGAGATCATTGAGAATTTTGTAGCCTGGCTGGAATGCCTGTACTGCTCACACATGTTGTTATGGCCTCCAGCCATACCACCTTACCTCGGGCAGTGATCTTGTCAGAGTTCATAAGCTAACAGGTCACGCGAGGTGAGTTATGAATGGGATACCCGTAAGGAGGCATCGCTTTACCCTCTGAGCTAGCAGGGAACCCCTGGCCTAGCACTTTGCTTTTAGATTTTCAGTTTTTCATGTAAAACAGAAACTAATCATGACTTCTTATCATGAGATATATTATTGGACTATCTGGAGCTGAGGTGGAGCTACAGTTCACAGAACAGATGAACAATACTTGTCTAAAGTGTCCTGTAATTTAACTGGGTTTTTTGTTTTTTTTTTTTTTAAATTCTAAAATGTTGCCTAGTTTAACAAATGCTATGATCCTCCCCAGTGAGGGATTTGTATCAGTGTCGCCTCTATCTGTAAGTTCTCATTATTTCTGAAGTGCAGTGGAACCATTTGGTTTAAACACTTCTATGTTGTTTTTAAATGGCAAATTTGCATTTGGCACTTGTTGTTACAGACATAATACTTAGTTGTTACAATGAATATAGTAAGATGACAGACTGTCATATATAATGCAGATTAAGACTGACAGCATGTGATCCTAAGCTTGGAAAGAATGATGCAAAAATTACTTGAAACGTTATTTATATTTCCCTCTTCTTGTGACCAGGATCGGTCCTCAAATTGTGAGTTAGAACAGCCTCGGCCTGCATGGTAAGAAAGAAGCCCATTAAAAATGGCTTTGGTATCGAGCTATCTTAACTACGTAACAGTAAAGTTCTTCTGTCTACTGTTAAAACTATGTTATATACTGCACTGCTTTGATATTACCAGAGAAACCAAATCCAGGCTAGGATTTAGTGGCCAGGTTCTTTTCAATGTGTAGTTTTCTCTGATAACAATTGAGTGCTTCTTTTCTCGCTACACTTTGTTTCAAATTTTTTGATTAAAAATACGTTATTTTGGATACAACCTATTTAGCTGAACAGGCATTTGATACCTGGATTTAAGAACCAAGAAAATTTGGCTTGTTGTAAATAAGTTACCTGATGCAGTGATCTCTTCAGGGTGGAAGAAGAGGTATTGTTTAATCTTAAAGGTAGACTGCCTCTCATAATATGTTCATCCTAAGTTCAATATCTAATATCCATATAAATGTTGTGATATACCAAACCACTTTTACCAGTTATCTTTCATATTTTTGGTTTTAAGAGTAAACTTGCTGACTTTAGTTCACATCTAATTATCATCTTCCGTTTTTGAAAGATAAGACGGGAATAGAGAAGTGTGGTGAAGCCCATATCTAGCATAGTCAGTTATATTAACAGCAATAACGAAGGCCGATAATAGCGCATTGATTGCTAGGGATTCTCAATCAGCTTTGTAAGAATGCCAGAACAATGAAAGCTTTTGCCTAATTAAACGATGAAGAATCTAGGGCCAGATGCATTGGTGAGTTGTGGTTGGTTTTTGCTGCATGCTTATGGAGATGTGCATGATACCTGCTTTTTATTCCTACAACCATCAATTAGTTTATACAACCGTATAGCCCATAACATGTTTTCATTTAGTCTTCAATAGCTCATCTCCTCCAGGTTTCCTAGAACAGTATTTCCTAGAAAAGTTTGAAATAACACTTAGCACATGCTTACTCTTCGATAAGTGCTTAAATATTACACTGAATAAATGTGGGAATACTGAATGTGAAAATTAACACCAATGTTAGTGTTTTCTTAAGGTAAGTCCCTAATTCTTATTACTTCTTAAGCAAATCAGTTTAAATTTTCAGAAAAACAAATGGAGCATCTGAAGATGCTTGCTGTTTGACATTTCATAAAAAATTAATTAGGCTTGGCATGATTGTTTAAACATTGCTTAGATTGCAATTCTGCTTTAAAATATTATTTTACAGAAACTTATGACAGTGGTTATCATAACATCTGGTTATGTCCCTCAAGGGATCCCTGAAAATAACTATAAAGTAGTATTTTAGAAAATAAATGTAAAACGTTTTCCTTATTCATATTTTAGCTCTGGAAATATTTCTTTTCCAGTACTGTACTACTAGCGAATCTTTGTTCCACATAAATACTGTGTTAAAATAGTAAGATAGATAAGATTTTAAGGATATAAGAATGTAGGGTCAGTGAATGCTACTTGCTGCACACTTCATTTCAAGAACTCGAGTCTCTCAGATTAGGGTCTAAAATCTGTCTTCTGTTTGTTTGTTCGATTGAATTTTTTTTCTTTCCTTCCATGCGGGTCAGCCATACTACACATTAGAATCAATTCTGATTCTACAAAAGCAAGGAATGGAGACTGTATCCCCAGAGGACTACCCAATATTTGCATCCCCTGAAAAGCAGGGTTATAAAGTGAGTCAACCTTATAATCTGCCCAGTAATCACAATTAAGTTAATGTCTGGTTTTGCTCAACTTACACATTTGCATATCCATACTCATTTTGCATATAATACACAGACATACAATTTTTTAAAATAAAATTGAATTGTTTCCTTAGAGTAGACAGATTCATAATTGTATTCTGCAAAATTTTCAGGTTTCCATGATAGGCACAGACATTCTTCTTTTTTTAAAGGGGATCATAACAATATTACAAAGAAGTAAGACTTATATAGCATTCATTCATCCTCTCAGTACTATTTCCCCATTCATAAAAACTTTGGGTTTTTTTTTCTTTTCTAAATTTTCAGCAAAATAATAGCTTTGTGTGTGTGCATTACTTAAAACTTAAATCGAAGATGTGCACACCTACCACTTCATTGATATTGTTTAAAGAAGCCTGAAGGTTAAGAAGGGACGTGTGAAGTTCTAGGCATACACTAAAAGTGGAAGGTAGTGCTTCACCACTCATAACAAATTTGGCTCTTTTAAGAAGAGGAATTATTTATTTTCATTTCTGTTTTAAGTGTGACAGAAGTGACAATAATTTTAATACAAAAGAATTTTTTATTTTTTTTTAATGGTTGGCAAAGTCTTGAAACTGTTTAGTACTCCAGCTTAATATGTCTTCACATTGTGATGGCAACAGGAGAACGTATTAGTATGATGTTTTAATAAATTTTCATACTTTAATTTCCTATAATAACTCTAAGTAATTTTTTTGGCATACAGTTAACATCATCTCAGTAAAATGAACAGAGATAAACACTATTTTATCAAATCCACTCTGTAGTCTCAGAAAATGACAGTGTCAGTTAACTTTGAATATGTGATTAATATTTTTGTTTCTAATGGTTATAGGTTCTAAATTATCTCTTAAAAGAAATTTTACATGTTAGATTATAATATGCACTATTTTTGAAGTGACAGTAGTTATGTGATTATAATTCACACCAGAAGGCTCACAAGGACTTTAAGAAAACTCATAAACCTGTTTTAAGTAGTTAATATTTAGTTTAAATATCAAATAGTTTACTTCATATTTAAATGTTAAAACCTAAAAATTAATTTCATTGTAAAATTTCAGACCTCCTAGAGGAAAATTAATTTTTTATTTTTTTTTTTTTTTTAGAATGAGGTGGTTTGGACTTCAGTTGACTTATTTAGAATCATAGAATCATCTGGGTTGGAAGTGACCTTTAAGATCATGGAGTCCAAACATCAACCTAACACTGCCAAACCCACCACTAAACCGTGTCCCTCAGCACCACGTCTACCCCTCTTTTAAGTACCTCCAGGGATGGCGATTCCACCACTTCCCTGGGCAGCCTGTTAAAATTTAGGTACTTATTTAGCTGCATTGTGGTAAAAAATGCTGCATATCAGTAATTAGGCTTTGAAGATGATCAAATCTGGTAACCAGAGTATTTACTTTTATAATTAATGACCAGAGGGTATCAACTTGGATACACTTTGAAGAATATTAGGCACTCTAAAATTGTCTAGGTTGTACTGTTTCTTAAATCCGTTTACCAAGAAAAAAAAAAAAGTTAAAAATTATATTCCAAGTATTAAAAAAATCTAACAAACAAACGCACAAACAACAATTTTAAAGCACAGGAAATTCTTATGCTGACAGTTTTTTCCTGGTGTGTAGATAGTGTTGTCTATACTTTTGCTACATTTTACTCCAAAACAGTGAAAAACCTGCACCTGCATGAAATTTCATTCTGATTTTCATATAAACAACAAATTACTAATTTCCAACAACTGAACTAGGTTAGTACAGTAACTTATTTTACTGAATACTCTATTTCCTTTTTGTGGAATTAATGTCATCTCATGCTTTTAAATGAGGAATTATCATATTTGTGTAAGTACAATTTTTATCGTAACAAATTATGCAACAAATTATAACAACTGTTATAACAAATGGATTTTGTACTAAATATTTTATTTTAGTGTCTTTTTTTTTCTTAGTTCATACCCCTTGGACTTGGATTAGAGCTTGGAGGGCTCACATTTTAGAAAATATATCTGTGATATCTTTCATGTAAGTAAATTATAGAGGGATTAAGTATTTTTTCAAGCCTCAGTTATTCTGAGCATGTCACCTCTTGAATGCCTCTGCTGAAGTTTACTTGCATAGTTAAAGTTAAGCACAAAATTTGTAGGAATCAGCTGAGAGTATGCAGAACCTTGCAAAGCTGGTCTCTTTGAAATATGTCCAAATAGATATTCAAATCAGTATTGCAACATAAATCAGAAATGCTTTCCACATTTTACAATGTTCTTCAAATAACAAGAACATTTCCTCTCAGATGTAATTCTTTTTCAGAGAGTGAAAATCTTCAACTTGATGGCAAAAGAATGTTAACTGAAGTGTGGCATAATGCTGTTGCTTGTTCACATTCAGATGTAAAATAATAAAAAAATAAGAACGAAGGAGCGGAGAAAAGAGCACTATTTATCACATGGTTTATCCACTAAAACAATTTCAACTTGTAAGCCCAAATTTATTCATGATGTTACTGCCATTACAGCACAGGTGATTTCATCCTCGCTGCTTTTCTTCCATGGGTGTTGCTGTCAAAGCTTCCCAGTCACCTTGGTTAATTCATTCCATGTGCCAAAAGTAATTATCCTAATTTCCACACTGACTGCAATGATGTGAAACTTTGGAATCTGTGCACCTATGATGTCATAAGGGAGTCATTAATGGAAGAGCGGCTTATATGGAGGCCTGAAGGCCCATGCCAATTAATCACATTCACATATGAAAGGTATCGATTTAATCATTCTGATGGCAGGACTGTCAGACATGTAATTGTCCACTGAAAGTACAAATGTGTAAACGGACATCCCAGCAAACGGCAGCAATCTTTCAAAGTAACATTGTACATTATTCAGATCATTCTGCTTGTTTTCCTCCTCCTCGTGCCCCCAGCCCCAGTCTGTTATTGATATAAAGGTTGAAGCTCAGGCAGCTTAACTGTTATGTGGAATGACCTTTACTTTTAATATTAATATATTATTGTAAAGTCTATAAGACTCATAAATGTAATTTTAGAATTCATATGAAATGCCATGTGCTGAACCTATTGCAACTTTTCCTCTAGTCCTGTGGCAGGTTGCAAACTACGCGAATTAATATGCATCATATTCTTTCCCCTTTATTTACTCAGAGAGGTTTGCCGAGCAACTTTATCAAGAGTAACATTATCAAGAGCTTTCCTGCAAGCTTCTTTATCATATTCACATCCGTGTCTGCTCGACACTTGTCACTGTCAATCAAATCGCAATAATACGCAGATGATTTGCTCATTTGGTTTAATAAAATCTCTCTGCTTATTTGCACTGCAGTCATTATGCCACATAATTGCTCTGCCGCTGAGGTGAAAGGCAGCCAGTTGCCTGGGGGATAAGAAGAGACTATTGCTATATGAAGGATTTGTTTCTTTGCCTCTGTCTCTCCCTAGTCACTCATATCCCTAAAATTAATATTGTATTTGAATCCAGTCCTGCTATTCTTATGCAGGCTAACATTGTTATTACTTATTATTTGGATGTGAAGTCATTTATTTTTAGTTTTGATGTCCAAGCTGTCAAGCTAAATTTCATTGTGTACTGCCACATACGATTTTTAACTGCCATATAAACTCGATTCAAAATCCAAATTATGAAGAGAACATGTTCAAAGGAATGGGCTGACAGGAAGTATAGCTACAATTTTATTTCCTGGGAAATCAAAGTATAGATCTCGTTATTGTTCTGTGGTGGAGATATGTGCAGTTTTCATGCTTCATAATCTCTTTTGTATTGGCTGGACACTGTGATTCAGAAACAGAAAAAAGGGGGCTATTTATGCATATGAGCAGCCCTTAGGGCGCAAAACAAAGGCATTCACTTCCAGAAATGATATAGCACAGAACTAGCTCAACTTACTGGTGTAAATTCGTGAATGATTTGTACTGCATTTTCCAGTAGATTCTACTATGACGGATGGTGGAAGTAAAAATGAGGAGTCTCTCCATGTAACACAAACCTTAGGTCCTTCACTTGCACAGTAAATACAGCAGTAACTGCCATGTGATAATAATCATGATCCCGTATTTTGGGGGTGATTCCATCTCAGTGGCTTACTCATTAGGAGCCTAAAGTACTTGTATTGTTAAATGCATTCCAAATAGCAAATACTTAATAGTTTATTTTAATGAAAACAAAAAACTGGACTAAAACTACCTGTGTGAAAACACATCTATGTTCATCTATGTTTTGAGTCAGTCTCTCACTGAGCTTAGCTGGGACTCTCTTGGTAGGTCAGAGGAAGTACTACTATTTTAAGGCAATTGAACTTGAAGACATCTTTTCCATTTGTATAAACTCAATCTAATGGTATTCAGATATAGAAAGAGAGAGTGATTAGTCATAATATTAACATGGGGATATTTTCTTTAGCTGCCTGAATTGAGAAAGTCCACATTTAAACAGAAGAGCCTATTAACTCACAGAAGTCCCGAGAAAAACTAAATCACCTCCAGCCTTCATGGTAGGCCATCATGTTTCATCCAATGTGATACTGAACCCAGTGGCTAGATAAAACAAATTTATACTGTGAGATTTGCGAACTCATTTTGAAGAAATCAGGAGGTATAAAATAACTCCTTTCAGTAGTTAGATTAAATGGTTAATCATGCTCACTATTAAAATATTTACTGAGTGTCTCGTTTGAAATTGGTTCTTGTTATGGCTTTCCACACTAGATATTTATCTCCCAGCATTTTCTCTCTGTTTTATTTCATCTTGTAATTGAGTTCTTTCTCAGTAGTTTTTAGCAAAATTAACATATACCTTAAGATGGCATTTCACCAGCTTTTTATGTGTACATAGCTCTTTGTTTTTATCACAAGTAAGTAATGACATCAGGGATCTGAGCAGTGTTTGGTGTAACATTAGTATTTATTCTGGGGGGCAGGGAGCCATAGCAGTTGTAAAGGGCCACTAATATTGAGCTTTTATAGTTCTATATTGTTTTGGAAATGTAAGAAAGGACTGCATTTCTTTTTTTCTTCTCTGTATCATTTAGTATTTCATTTGCAGTTTTGTCTGAATGATCATACTCATGAAGCAGTTGTGATCACTCTTTGACCACGTATCTTGATCATTATTTACTACTGTCGAACAGATCAAACATTTGTATTATCCAAGTATGCTTGCAACTTTTATTTCGTAACTTAAATTTGGGGAAAAATGTATTAGGTCTGTTATCAACGCAGCACTGGGATCTCTCGTACTAAGATAGGTTATGATATAAGACATTCTAAATCTGACAGTCTGTGCAGTGTAGTCTAGAGATATCCAACCGTGAAACGTGGGTGTAGGTATCAGAAGCACACTCTAGCTAGATGCCACAACGTACTTGCCTAGGCTGCCGCTTCTTCGTGAGTGATCTTAGCCACTCCTCTTCTACATTACACATAGCAGTGTAGATTTATTCTAACTTGGAACTCTCATTATCCTTCCTGAATAATAAAACGTTCATCAAAGGAAACTGGTAAAATTTCCTTCAGGTAGTTAAACACCCATAGATGGAGATCCTAGTGAGTAGGAAAGGGACATGAGAGGCTTTTCCTCTTAAATTTGGGACTACTAAAGATCTTTTCGCTAGTCTGCATGGCTGTTACAGTTTACATGGCATAATTTGCCTGTAGAATACAGTTCTTCATCCTCTCCTCTTCCATAATCTACATTTGCTTTCATATTGTGTTCTGACCCAAACAGCTGTTCACTACAGACCAGCTGTTGCTTCTACTACACAGTAGCCTACATAGAATGTGAAACTGAAGATCTTGTGAGGGTGATCAAGTAGTGGAACAGGTTGCTCAGAAAGGTTGCAGTGTGTCTCCGTCTTTGGAGATATTCAAACCCCAGCTGGATGTGGTCCTGAGCAATCTGCTCCAGCTGACCCAGCTCTGAGCAGGGGAGTTGGACCAGACGATCTCCAAAGGACCCTTCTCACCTTATCCCTTCTGCAGTTCAAGGATGCAGAAATGCCATATGACTTGTAAAAGTTCTTGATATAAAGAATATAAAGATATCATATTATTTATTGTTATAGTTTGGTAGGGAATAATTTTATAGTGAGATGAAAATATTAATCTGCATTACCAGTTATAATGAACTTTATTTTGCCTGGTTGCTTGGGTTTTTGTTTGTTTGTTTGTTTGTTTTTCTGGGTTTGGGGTTTTTGTTTTGTGGTGCTGTGCTTTTTTGTTGTTTTTTATTGGTTTTTAGAGGGGAGGTTGTTTTTAAAAAATACAGATCTACTTAGTTAATTCTAGGCCTGACCAATTCCATGCCATTTTAGTCAATAGGAGCAGATTCAAAATATTTTCTGCTAATTAAATGGTAGGTGGGTTTTAAACCAGATTTCTAAAGAGGCCAACCACAGCAAATGTCAACACCAAGCCCTAAAGATTGTTTTGAAACAAAATCTTTACTTCAGATTAATTGCAAAAACACTCAGAGAGGAAGGAAGGAGAGTTTCATTTTTCCTGTCCTTATGGTAGTTGTTGATCCTTTCTAATCACTAATATTAAGAAGATCTTAATTCTAAGTACGCTTATTTTGTCATGGTGGCTGATTTGGCTTTAGGAAATGTAATGAGTGTTTGGAAGAAATGTTAACTATTGTACGCTTAATGGTTTTCTCCCACGGAAGTACAGCTGCTGTGTTACTATTGTTTTAGTGTTGGCTCACTTTCTCCTTTTTATATGCAATCCATTGCATGTTCCTTTTTAGGAGCATGCTTATGCAATTTACAATGAGAAGTAGCAACAGTCTGAAAAAGAAATTGTTGACTATATTTTTTGTAGAGATATCTTGGTTTCAGAAAAATTGTTTTCAGAAGTTCATACGCTATTGAATTGTATACTACAAAAAATGAAAAGAATTTAAGTTTTTCTAAAAATACAGTACTTGGCTTGGTGTGCAGTTGCCATAATTACTTAAACAAGGTATTGGTATGTTTGGATTAGCACTCTATGCATTTGTATACACAGACTTGTGCATACACATACACACAGATTGAGGTTGATATAAATTAAAGAAGACAGGGAATTTCCCTCTAGCCCAAATACCCAAAGCACCTGCCTGGGTTCCAAACTTTGTTGGGCAGGATTTTCAGAGGTACTGAAAAGAAAAATTTATAATTACACAGTCTGTACTGAAGTAATGAAAAGTAATTCAGTTGTGACAGTAGCTCTTTGCTTGGCTACCGAATAAGTTACTTGACGTATTTCAGCAACATGTTCTGCTATAAATTGGAACCAATATATAAAATAACACAGAAAATACTGCATCAGGGAACATTCTATCCAGGTTTTTCATAAGAGAGAGAAATCTAATATTATACCCTGCTATTAATTAACATTAGATTTACTATCTGAAAGAAGGTGTTTAAAATTCTGCAAAATGAGACATGATTATCTTTGTGTAGTCTCTTCATAATCTTCATTTTTCCAAAGGCATTAAGGGACCTTATATTTGCAAAGTGGAAATTACTAAGGATAATTAAGATGAAAGTTTTATTTGATAGAGGATTTCTTATGATGTTTGGAAACACTCAATTTAAATCTAATCTCAGTTCACACTCTTGCTTTTTAGAATGAAATGCTTTGTAAGAAAGGGAAACCACAAACAGCCAAGCCACATTTCGAAACTGCAGAGACACTACTTGTGTCCCTAAAAAAAAGAAAATTAAGCTTCCCAACATTTTGTGGTTTTGGTGACTGTCAAATGGACAGAAGATAGGACTGACTGAAGTGAAAATCACAGTACCTTGAGGAGGCAGAAAGAACTGAATGGGAGGTACAAGCTTACACTAACCTACAAAGAAAAGGTTGCAGGTGGCATAGAAAAGCTGCCAAAATTCAGCTAAAAAACAAACCACTTGAAACAGATGTGGACAGAGATGTTCTATTGAAGATCTTTTTTTGCCAACATAAGTTCTTATTCATAGGTGAAGTATCTCAACTGAAATCTTGTTGAAGTTAACACGGTCAATACTTTTAATTGGTCTGTGATGTCCCTAAAACATTAATTTGTGACTAGTCAAATTGGTGGTGAATAGTCAGAATTGGGAGGCAGGCTGGAGTTTCTGTATCTTGGTCATGATGCAGTAGAAGCTAACAATAACCTCACTTGACTTTAAATCACTTCCTGCTGAGCAGATATTTGATTTTGTGAGGCTCTTCAGCTGTAACTGAAGATAGTCAGATCCTGAATCCAATTGCATTTCCAAGATAGACAATCATCTGAGTCAGTGTTCTCCTTGCTTGTCTCTTGCTCATTGCAGGGGATCCATCTGCAGTAGAACCAAAACGTTACTCTATTTTCCCACACCACCCATCAGCTCAGCTTGTGTTGGCTAAAAATCTGAGAACAAATCTGAGACATAACCAGCTCCTACACACCTGCTTCCAGTGGAAGAATTACTGTAACACATCTGCTTTTACCCCAAATGCCAGGATGAGGAGCCTGTGGGAAGATGCTAGGCCGTTAGTCTTTTGTTTCTCTTTGTGTTCAGTCTAGATATAGAAAGAGCTAAATGTAGTAATTGTTTTCTTTATATACTGTCTATAGTATTTCTGTTTAGTTTAAGCCAGAAATATATAGACAGAATATAGAACCAAAAAAAAAGGGGGGTAAGAACGGGTGTTTTTGAGTTTTCATTCAGCCCTTTATACAAACATAACTTCTCTGTCCCAAGTTATAAACTCTGAGTAGGTAGCACTGGCTATAGTTTATATTTGGAGGGACGGAGGGAAGAGAAACAACATTTCTCCCAAACCTCGCATGTTAGACTGCGTGACAGGGCAGCTGGTAACTGAGATTGGTTCACTAAGGGGTTGGATGAGCCCTAAAGAAGACAGGACTTTATGGCATGGATTGGAAGCATGGGCTATAAGATGCTGCTCAGAGGCATGCCATTTATTTAAGCACATTTGTTTCTGTGTAGGGGTTTACTAGATGACATGTTCAAATCCTGCTTTTTCTTTCTGCCTTTGAAGCAAGGAGCCCAGTACTGTTTCATATGGTTGAGATGTGCTTGTTTTTTTTGGCTAAAGAGATATAGAGGGTATAAACTGTTAAAGTCTCATATCTGAGCTGTGAGGTTTAACTGGTCTGATGCGATACTCTTTCTCACATAGAGAGGACGTTCTGCATTATTTCTCTAAGTATCGGATCTTGCTAATTCTTACTGATGTGTTCTAGAGTAAAGAGCCCTAAATCATCTCTGTTTGGAACTGTATTAGTTGAGCAAGGCAGAGAGAGTCTTTGGTAGCTTTTCATAGCTGTTTCCCATTGAATGCGATAGCTTCCTTTGCATATTCACCCTCTCTCTCTGGTCTTTACTCTTCATATTCCATTCTTTGATCAGTCACACACTAAGTTTTTTAAATATGCAGCTTTTTAAAATTACCAACCACTTACACACCTGCTTAATATGTCACTTTACCAGGAAAGTAATAAGAAGATGAAAGGAGGAAAGTGACTTTTGTGTAGAAATCTGGCTCAAGGTGTGAGTGGAAAAAAAAAATAGTCCTACTTTATTATGTCTTATCATCTCTGAAATTATGTATGTATTTTTCAGTCAACAAATTAATTTTCAGATGGAAAATCACAGTTATGAATTGGGTTTGGTCTGTCTTTCACTCATCATATCATACCATTACAGCAAATACTGGAGTTCATAATGATATTGTGGAAACTGCTGATCAAAGGTTGTTTACATGGACTGTGTTCACTGATTTGCCGAAGTTGTCTCATACAGATGCACTTTAATGACTATTCTCTGCAAAATTGATTTTTCAAAAAGATTCTTTAATCTGATTACTCTGTAATCTTAGTTATTCTTGAGAGTGTGAGATTACATACATATTTGTTTGAAAGTATGTTTTACATGATTATGATTCAAAATGTTCCCTGAAAGGATGGTATTGGAAAAAAAAATAATCTTATTCATAAGGAAATAGTAATTATAGCTGTAAGTAATTAACGCCTTATGAAAGATCATCAAAGAATGGCTGTAAAATATCTGAAATGAGGAATTTTAATTCATCAGTAGACATACGTAGGTAAGAATTAAACACAGGTTCTTATCCTGAAAATGTCTCTATATAGGTAAGTTGTATGGATTTGTAGTTTTTAGGTTATTTTTATGTGTTAGCATTTACAAAGCAGAGGATTTATATGATTTTTATACCCATGGAACATATTTCCAAAACGTGTGACAGAAAAATTGAGTGCCTCTCAACCACTTCTCTTTTCTAGGTTATTTTACCCTACAAGCAAGTATGCCCATAAGTAGGAAAACAGTGCAATTGGGATCTAAGACTTCTTTTGTGGGATTTCTTCTGACATTGTAAGCCTCTAATCAGATTAAAGTATTCAACTTTTTTTTTTTTAATTTATTGATAACATAGTCCTTCTCCTCAAAATGGTGAATTACTTCCAAAATCATACTGTGCAGAATCAAAATTCATCTTAGAACAGTAATTGTCACCATTCAAATAAGAGCTGCTTGGTAAGCAAGTAAGAAAGGAATAAAAAAAGTACTTTAAGTCAGTTTAGAAGTTTCATGGTTCTGAATTATGCACAGTTGGACTCACAATAATTAAGGCTTCTAGCTCATAAATTAAGGAATCTGAAATACATTCAGATTTGAATGTTTCACATAGTTTTTCCACAATGTGAGATATATTGAAGAAAGCATAGTTTGAAGGCTATGATGTAATCTTTAATTAGTCATTGATAGCTTCTGCTATTCAGGAAACATTAATACAGCCAAGCCCTCATGTTGTTAAACACATTGACAGCCATGCAAATATAAAAGTGTCCAAATATTATATACATATGTATTCTTTTTATATGAAGTGAGTCTAGGAAGATCGGAGGTTTCCTATAGGGACTAAATAAATTTAATATTTCTGACCCTCTGTTATAGTAGTGAGTTTTCAGTTGAAGATTTACCCTTTTGCTGCTGACTGAGCAGAGACCAACAGCAGATCCTGCGGTTCTACCCTAAGAACTAAATAACAAATTTTGATGATGCAGTTAGCCCTGTTTTGTCTTATCTCTTCCGCGGGGAAAAGAAATATGCATTCAAAAGCATTTTTGTGTTGGTGCATCTATAGTTACATCCATTCTAGCAATTTCAGTGTAATAAAGACATCAGGCAAAATAAGTACAATCTCTTTAACTGACAATATTATAAGAAAAAGTTTCCAGCTTATGCTTGGTTTTAAGAAACTAGAGAAATATCTCACTGTTAAGTGTAAGCTAGAAGGAGGGGTTATATTTGATTTGCTGTTTTTTTCCAATCTTGTTCCTAAAGAAGCTGAACTTCTAATGAATTGTTACTAATTTTGATCCTTTCTTTCTTACACTTTGTTAACAGGCTTGTCTTGTGCTAAGGTAAGCCTGGGTGAAACTGAGAAAAATGGTACTTGCTTTCAAATCCAAATGGAGCCAGGTGCCAAAGCAGCTCAAAGACCCAGAGCCCAGCACGTGTTGCAGGAGCCACGGGTTCCAAGTTCTTGGAAGTTTATCAACATATTTTAGGAATCTGATAATTTCTCTCTTGGTTTACTGAAAGGATATGTCCTGTTATCAGCAATTCCATATTCATCATTCAGTAATTATGCAAATAGGCACCAGCATGGAGAAATTTAAAATAATTCCTGCATCAGAAAGTACACCACTTTCACAAAGGAAAAAAAAAATTAAAAAAATCTAAATTGACTACTTGACTGCTTTTGTTTTTACTTAGATTTTTCTATAAAGTGTTGATAGTATATTCATCTAGTATACAAATCACAAAGGCATTGCACTTGAAAGTACAAAAAAGATGTTCAGGGGCTCAGGTTTTTAACCACGTCTAATTCTGCTTTTCAGCTTTGAAAAAGAGAAAATACCGTCTTTCACCTTTCCATTTTCAGAGAGAAAAAGTCATGTCAATATCAGTAGTTATCAAGTAAGGTAATGTTTTGTGTAGTTATACAGGTTATTTTTCAAAATTCTTTTATTAGTCTCCCTATAGAACTACTGGGGACTCCAGTGGGAGGTAAGCATACATATTTGTTTGCAGCTAGGAGCACTAGGCCTGGTAATTTCTTTTTGTCATACAGCATATATCGTGTTTCAGCCAATAAAGTGTTTTTGTCATTCATCTGCCTACAGATAGAACAGCTGCAGAACACCACCTAGTGGTGCCGAGCATTCTCTCAAACTCATTAAAGACGTAGTTTAACTTTCCTCATGTCTCTTTAGTTCAGATTACTTCTCAAAACTGCTGCCACCACAAGGTGAAGTTCTGGCCCAGATTAAGTCCGTCAGAACTATCCAGCCTCTTTGCACACTAAATAATTAAATATAATATGGAATATGCCTTAAACGATAGGGCTATCGCACTCTTCCTTCTTCCACAGCGATACAGGTAGGTGCTTGGCAATTTTAGGTTTTGGATTATGAGTATATATGGGTTTGGGGTATGAACATACATATTGTGAAAAATCTCAGCCAACACTTTTTTCCTATGCTAACCCAAACCCATTGTTTTAAATTAAATTCCAGGTAGCCAAGAAGGCCAACAGCATCCTGGCCTGTATCAGGAATAGTGTGGCCAACAGGACTAGGGAAGTGATTGTCCCCCTGTACTTGGCACTGGTGAGGCCCCACGTTGAATACTGTGTTCAGCTTTGGGATCCTCACTTACATGAGGGACACTGAGGTGCTGGAGCTTATCCAGAGAAGGGCAACAAAGCTGGTGAGGGGTCTGGAGCACGAGTTTTCTGAGGAGCGGCTGAGGGAACTGGGGTTGTTTAGCCTGGAGAAAAGGAGGCTGAGGGGAGACCTTATTGCTCTCTACAACTACCTAAAAGGAGGTTGTAGTGAGGTGGGGTCGGTCTCTTCTCCCAAGTAACAGGTGATAGGACCAGAGGAAATGGCCTCAAGTTGTGCCAGGGGAGGTTTAGATTGGATATTAGGAAAAAGTTCTTCACCAAAAGGGTTGTCAAGCACTGGAACAGGCTGCCTAGGGAAGCGGTGGAGTCACCATCCCTGGAGGTGTTTAGAAGATGAGTAGATCTGGCACTTAGGGACATAGTTTAGTGGTAACTTGGCAGCGCTAGGTTAACGGCTGGATTCAATGATCTTAAGGGTCTTTTCCAACCTAAACGATTCCATGACTCTATGATTTAGACTTCTGGGTGAAACAGATAGAAAGTATCTAAAGGTAGGGAAAAAAGTATCAAAGGTTATTTTTAGACTTGTACTAATCTTATAATATTTTCTATAGGTACCAAGCCATAGGGAAAGAAACATTTAATAAGTAAGCAATATACAAAAAGTATTCTAGGCCAGATTATTCTCTTACATCGATTAAAATACAAAGATTTTGTTAAGTAGAATGCATTCAGATCTAGTGTGACCAAGAAGGTAATGTAGTTTACCGTGTAATTTTTTGAGGCTTCTGTATTTTAGTTCATCTTGCAGGCCAACTTTCTGCATTCCTCTTCAAAGTAATTATATTTAAGTTTAACTCTTCTGCTATTATTGATTTACCAGCGTGTAAACTACGTATTCATTTAACTTCCCTGATGTGTAAAGCTCACCTGCGGACACCTATTTAGGTGGGCTTTGGGTTTCAGAAGCAAAAGAAGGAACACATTTTATTACACTGCAGTTGTACAATCAGTACTGTTAAGTGAGCTTTAGGCACACACCAAAGATTTGCTATTGCACTTTATTGAAAGCTGTGTTTTCGGATTTCCCCACTTGATCATACACAGGACAAAAGGGTGCAACAAATCCAGGGACCTAAACCAGAGTTCTTTGGTATTTTAGGATACCTTTAGCATCATTTATGCACAGAGACGCTATTTTAATTGATGACCTTGCATCCAGATTGCAAACAGATACTGTTTCTGGATTCACACAAATGGTGATGTTATATATCTGTACATTAAGGTGGCTCTGTAAAGGTGCATCTGTACAGGTGGTTCTAATAAACAATGATAGAAAAAGTGTTTTCCTTATCAATGGTTCAGAAAAAAGCATTTAAGAAAATGTATTAGACAAAAGTTAGTTTCTTTCAAAGTATTATTTCTGTTGGCAAAATGGGAAACTTTGGACTATAGTGGGGGTTTGGAAGGTTCTTGTGTTCAATGGCGTGATAAAGTATTCCTCTCCATCCTTGGTATAGAAGTTAAAATATTATTCACATGATGATTGTGATACAGTTTCACAACATCCTGAACATGTTCACTGAATTAACACTAAAACAGTGTTCAAGCCACAGAATTTTGCA
The DNA here is from genome assembly GCA_008921705.1 of Burhinus oedicnemus. Classification (NCBI taxonomy): domain Eukaryota; kingdom Metazoa; phylum Chordata; class Aves; order Charadriiformes; family Burhinidae; genus Burhinus; species Burhinus oedicnemus. Next base: position 1,894,128 of record VFFE01009205.1, read on the forward strand.
GTATAGGGTCTGTGACATCAACATAGTGTGTAAATGAGCATTTCATGAGCGTTTTGCATTCCTTAGCAAGATCAGGACCTAATACAGGCAAGACACTTTGAGGAATGGTGAGGTGTGAAAAGCCCACTGATGAAAGTAACCACATAAAAAAGATTTCTGGAAATGTAACCTTCAAAGGGGAGATGGTGGAAAAAGATTTGGAGCAGGAAGAAAGAAAATGTATACAGCGGGAAGGAGATTGAGAGAGAGGAGGAGGTAACATGCGACGGCTGCTGCGTGCAGCAGCGGAAGGTAGGTGATTTGGGGGATGAACCTCGACGGACGTTGTGCAGCACTTCAGGGCTTGCACTGGGAACACCGAAGGAAACTGCAACAAGGGTGTTGGAACCTGCGACAGCGGCGTGGCCAGAACAGTAACGTTATTAACTGACTGAAGATGTTAAACTGGCATCTTGAGGACAGGAAGGTAGGAGAATGTCGCAGTACTTGAGACAAAGTGATAACCTTAGCACGGTATTTTTGCTCATCGCTTCGGAACAAAAAAATCCTCCCTGTATCCATCGATTTTTAATTTTCTCTGTGATTTTTATACTTGAGACAGCATGGATTTTGTTGTCATCTTCCAAACCTGGACAAATTACTTCAATTTTGGTACAGTATTTTTGCAATTGTTCTCCTGGGCTCAGAAAAAGTCTAATTACAACTAAATATGAACTCTTATTTTGCTCCCTCTGGTCAGCAGCTTTTTAGAGCTAAACTTTGTGTGTGTACACACACGGCTATGTATGGATAACCATAAATTAACACTCTGTGTGCGTATGTATGTGCACTTGCTCAGCGACGGTATCGGAAGCTGGAACGTATTATTAACTTCAGTACGGAAGAAATCCAGGTAAAACCGTTCTGTGAGATGTCAGTCGCCCTGAGGGACGCGGCCCTCACCAGCAGGCGGCCAGCCGAGCCCTCGCCTGTACCCTCCCCCTTCCGGCCCCACCCTGCCCTGCCGGCCAATCGCACGCCTCCTGTCTTCTACCACCGGCCAATGAGAAAGAGTCATTTCTCTAAGCTCCAGCCCCAGCGCCTTCTGCCTGCTGAGAGAGTGACAGGTGCGTCACCCCTGCCCCATTGGTCCGCCCGTCCCGAGACGCACAGGACATGGGGCCAATCCCCGTCCCCAGGGCGGAACTCTCAGCGGCCGCCCGCCCCACGCTGTGACAGGAGAGGAGTCGGACTTACTGCATCACGGAGAAGGCGGTGGCTATGATTGGCTGGTTTTGTCCCCGCCGCCCCGCCTTGTGGAGCCTTCCGGGAAGAATTGGACGGTGATTGGCCGAGGGGAAGGTCAGGTCCGGATGTGCGATGCTGAGGGGCGGGCTTTAAATGGGGCAGCGGCGGGGGTAGAGGGGGAGCGGCGGCGGGGCGGCCTGGCCTGTGCCTGGGCCGCGCGTGCAGCGGAGCGGCGGGAGCCTCGGCGCGGGTGAGCGAGTGCCGGAACGCGGCAGCGGCGCCACCACAGCGCCAGACCTGGCCCAGATCCGCCCCGCCCTCCCGGGCGTAGCGCCAGCGGTGGCAGCGGGGAGGCAGCCCTCGCCGGCGCGGGAGGGTAGCGGACGGCCCCGGCCGCGCTGCGGGGCAGCGGCGGCGGGTCGTCTTCGTGGGCCCCGTGGGGCCGTCACCTGTCGCTGGGAAGGGCTGGGCCAGCCCGGGCGGCGCCCACCCGTTCGCCCCGTGAGGAGCGTCTGCTGTCCCGGCCGGCCCTGTCCCTCTGTGGACCGGCCCGGCGCCCCCGCCGTGTGAGGCTCGGGGCGGCCCTGAGGCGGCTGCCGGTGGGGCGGGGGCCCGGCGGGCCTCCCTCCGTGCCCTTCCAAACGGCGTGGCTTTGCGGCGCCAGGCACAGCCGCGGCCTCGGCGTGAAATGCTGCCGGGGGCTGACAGGGGAGGCTTCGCCCCGCTCGGGTCTCGGGGCTTCGCAGAACTAGGTTGTTTTGTTGTTGTGTGGATTTTTGGTTTTTTTTTTCCTGCTGTGACCCACCAGTCCTCCAGCTGACAGTCCCCTCTGGAAACCCAGCTGTCCTGTAGAACTTGATAGGTTATCTCCTTGTGTCTCTTAAACTGTTAGCTGTTGTATAAGAGCTGGCTTCATTGGCGTAGATTATGATTTCATTGAGAATTGTGTTGAGGATGGAAGTCATAGCAGCAGGTGTCGGTATGAATGGTGTAATCCGTCTGTGGAGGAAGAGTTGGCAAACAGGCTTGACTGGCCAGTGTTCCTGTTGACTGCCAGCATTCCTTCAGCGGTTCCCTCCTTGTCCAGTAGGTTCAGGTGTGGGCTAGTGAAGTCGTTGGGTCCTAAGAAGATCAGGAGTAGGTGTGCTGAGGAGAAATAAGTTCTGGTGTAAACTGACAGTTACACTTGCTGGACAAACATGCAGTAGCGTTGTGATCAACATGTATTGTTCTTCTCTAGTGCTCTGCTTAATCAGGTCTGTTTTTTCTCAGGTGTAGGAGTGGTTCCCTTTCCTTTTAGGTAGGGAATAAAATGCATAAAAACATATATATATAAATATATAAATTTTTATTATATATATATTATATGTTTGTCTATACTCTTTTTTTTTTTTTTTTTCTTCTTGGGGAGTTTATGTTTCAAGAAAATACTTAGAAAAGTGCTCTGTTCCAGGCCAGTGGCATTGTTGTCAAGTTAGTTTAGTGTTGCGTTTAATCGAATGATCCTGCTGATGACAGGGGAAAAGTATGACACATGATATGACGGTTTGTATAAATAATAGAAGTAATCTTTAATGAGAATGCTTGGTGTAAGGAAGGAAAGAGAAGGAAAAGGCGCAAAAGCGAAGTACTTAAAATTTTGGTTTTCATTAGCGATAACAGGTTTTTTTGAAGTATTTCAGAGTGGTGATGAAGTACTACATGAGTTTACTCTTGCTCTGACAGCTCTTGTGTACCTCAGTGCTGGTGAAAGTCAACATAAGGTTGTGCTTGGTGGCAGATGGCTTTCTTGATCCAAGTGTGGTAGGACCTTAGTAAAGCAGTGTTGTATAGAAGTTAGAAGGCTTTTCCAAGAAGCAGCATTTGAAATAATATTTCTTCACAAGTTTGTGTCGTGCCGAAAAAAGACATGACACAAACTTGTTGCTGTTGTACTAGAAGGAAAACATTACAGAAAAAGACATCTATAAAAAGCCTGTGGGAGGAGGGACACTTAGGAGGGTTGCTCTTACTTTCTGTTCTTGAAGTAGCAGAAATTAGTAGAACGTATTACTGAGCGGCACACTATTAAGCCTCTTCTTAGTTAAGGCACTGTGAATGATGACAATGTGAAAGGAGACAGGGTGATGATCTTGGGTGTATTTATTCCCTTTTCGTAAAATGAGGAGAGTGTATTGGGTTCTCTGATGGTTTCAGTAGTTACAGCACCATAAGCTGCTGTAATGGTAGGTACCTTGTAGTAGACACTGCAGCCCAGTGTAAGATTGAATGACTAAACTGCCTAGAAGTTCTGGTTAATGACATTGGGACTTGCTTCTCCTTGTCTGCTGCAGACCTTCTGCATAGTGAGAAGTAGGGTAAACAGTCTAAATTGAATATGCTGTTACTTGATTTTTATTTTTTTTAATTATTCTTGTGATTGATGAGGGGTAGTAAATTGTGAGGTGAAGGCACTAGAGAGCATAAGCCATCACAAGTAAGTTTCTTGTACTGAAATCATTCTCCACTCCCGTGTAGCATAGCTAGAAGGTAGTGAGTGTGATTTGAAATAAACAAACTCTAAAACACCTTGAAAGGCCTTTTAAATGACCCTCCTCTGGGAAGCTGGTCTTCTGAGGTTATTACTTTTCCATCATAAATAGTATTTTAACAGGTGAATGAGACTGGAGACAGTTTAACAATAAGTTTAGGACAACACCATGTTTCACTTATTACTGGTGGGCAACTGGATAAAAGATCTCTGTGCAGGAGAATCTTTGTAGTTTAACTAAAGCTAACGTAATGTTTTATTTGGAAATATAAACCGTTCTTAATAGCTTGTAAATAGGCATCTCTGTAATGAAAAGCCTTTCAACAAAGCTGGAAGGGTATGGAGATGCATATCTGCCTTATGAACTCCATATAGCACCAGTTATGAAGCTTCTAGATCAGTTCCCTGTTTCACTGGTAATAGGTTAGGCTGTTTTTTACGTACATACCTCATTCTTTGTCCTATTCAACTCCTGTATCTCATATCTCTGGTTCTGGAATAATGCAATTTATATTAACTAGTCTTAAGAAAACAGCCCAAACCAAACAAACCAAGAAAAAAGTCCCACCCAAACCCCATAATCACTCCAGATTCCAGCTAATTGTCTTCCAACCTGTACCTCCACTTTCAGCACTTTTCTCTCTTGTCAAAGCCATAGCACTCAGGTGCTGTCTTTGTGCGTCAGTCCCTCCACCCTCTGGTTACACTGAAGTTTCCTGAGGAAATGTCTTGTAGCTTCCTAGCCTAGTGTCTGGCTGAGTTTCATGGAAGAGAAAAGGCTGATGGGATAGGCCTCTGGTGTGGCTCTGCTTTCCAGACAGAAGATGAGGGAAAGTGAAAACATCTTCTCCTTCCTATCACAGGGCATGCCCCAGCACAGTAACCGTGCTTTGACTTTGTTTTCAGTGGTTCAGAATGATGTGAGACACTCTGGCTGCTGAAGAGGAAAAATATCTGGAGGAATCATGTGTACTGGAATGTTTGAGATGATCTTGGGGTGGGGAAATTAATTCTCATCACTTTTCTGAATGGTGCTTGCCTTTTTTGAATGCTTGGCTGCTATATAGTCTAGAAGGATACCTACGATTTGATACCAATGTTTCTTTTAAAAATTTGCCATGCTAGACTTTCTTTGGATAAATTGTCTGGCTTTTTTTTTTTTCTTTTAACAAGATTAGTATTTATTTTCCTTTTACAAAGATTTTTTTTTTTATCATAATACTACCATTTTCTCTGTAAACTAACCAAAGCAGTGGGTGAACAGGTGGTGCCTTGGTTACTGTACAAAACCAGTATTGACCACAATAGAAACCTGTGCCATTCTCTCTTTTTCTCACATCCTATGAATTGTTTTGGTCAATGTTGTATAGCTTCCTATTAAAGAAATTGGGTAAAGTGAATTGCCTCAAAACCTCAGTTAATATAGCTAGAAATGGGGAGGTGGGTAGGGAAAGGGAAACTAGGAGAACTGGAGGGAAAGAGTAGAGTAAACAGGCTGTGCTAGACAAGAGATGCTGTAGATAAAGAGTTCTTGTGCAAACAATAGCAAGACTTTAAAAGGAAAAAAAAAAAAGAGAAAAACGTGGATGTATGAAGTAGATGACACACTGAAACTCCAAATACTGCTGAAGTCCTTGTTGTTGAACTGCTGATCTAAAGAGCACTAAGCCTCAGTGCTTATAACGAAATCATTAAATAAGCTACAGAAAAACTTCTGTGTTCTGTGGCTCTGTCTGTTCCTGGTGGTGTTCCAATGCAGATGAAAACAAAATGACACATACATGATGCAAACTCAATGTGAGGATCATCCCTTTCACCAGGAATGGCAGAGATTTGTTCAAACTGGAGCACTTCAGAAGCATGCAAAGTCAGCAGTGTGTGCGAGGGGCAACACTTAACCATGCTACAAGAGTAAGCCGTTCTAGTGCGTCTGGTGCTGGACTGAAATGGTGAAGTGATAATGTTTTAATATTTGCATGTGTGGAGGATCTTTCTTGACTATGCTGAGCCAACAGATGGTCTTTTTTTCCAGTTGGCAAGACAAAGCATGGAATGCAGAACCTGGAGTGTCTTTCTAGCAGAAAAGAAGGCAGGATTTCATACACAAAAACTATTTCATAGACAACTATATTATTGTCCTGGAGTCTAATATATAATAGAGCTTTGGGAATTTTAAATATTGTCAGTCTTAACTACAAGAAGTTTTCTTCTGAAGTTACAGAAATACAAAGCTGGCTGCAGAATTGGATCTGAACCCTATTTGGATATTGAGTCTTGTTTATCTGTTAGAATGCATATTCATTCTGTGTATTTTTAGGGTATAAACCAGAGAGGCCTGAAGACACTCTGAAGACACTGAAAAATTGCAGTCCTTTGTTTGGAGTACACGTTATGAACCCTTTCTGGAGCATGTCTACAAGTTCTGTGCGCAAGGTAGATATTTAATGAATGGATGCTGTAAGGTGTTAACATGCATTGAGGGGTGGTAGCAGCTCCAGAAAAGACCATCAGACAATCTACAAATACGGTTGGAGTGTGTCTTTTATCCCGAGGATTGTGATCATCTTCAATGATGAGCTGTGTTAACTAGAATGTGCCTGTGGATGGAGTCTGCTCCAGAGTTTGTTGACTTTACTTATCTGAAACATCTTTGAGTGGGAAAAATGAAACAAACTTGTTCAAATGGGTGAAACACTTGTTTCTTCGGACATTTGTTTACTATGTTACATAGAGCTTAGTCAGGTATTGCATGTGCAGTGAGTGTTGACAAAATTGTGCCTCCGTAATGCTATTGCTACTTTATACTGTGCGTGTAAAAGCATGGTAGTTATCAGGTTAATCACTTCTCAGGTGCTCAGTGCCAGGGCAAATTATGTAACTTTGTTGATGATGCTTGTGACATAGGTATTGTTACTAGTCTAAGTTTCAAGCGCTTTGAAACACTGTAGCCTAAATCATGTCTTTAGTCACCACAACTAGCCTAATTACAAGTGTGTAGCCTGCAGGTTTGTCTTGGCAATCTATAGAATGATTTTGAGGTCTGTACGTAGTACAGTGTTCTCTAGCAGTGTAGCAGTGACCAATTAAGTAGAAAAGGTTTTCTTGTTTGTTTTTTCTTTTTATGCCTATGCTGTATTTTATTAAAAAAGGTTGATATAGCAAAACTATTTAAACTGGGCTTGATGTCACTGCCAAATGGTGATTCCCCCACTGTGGGAACAGGCTATATGATCAGATCCAAGTGGGATGTTGATGTCTTAAGCACAGGCAGGAAGTGAAATACGTGAAGTTTTCTGTAGAAAGTTCTTATTTCATCTCAGCTTTACTACACTACTTTTTAAAGACTCTTTGAAGTCTAGAACATGAGGATGCTTGTCAGTGGAAATGATTTATCTTGATGCACTGTGTCCTAGAAACAGATTGACTTCTAAGCTGATGTTATATACTATCTGGTTCCAGTTTCTAAATAAATGTAAGCCTCCTTAAGCATTTGTCCTAATCTGCAGATTTCCTATCTGGCATTGATTACTTCTGTACTTGTAGGCAAGGTTTGATTGAACAGAAGTCTATTTAAAAACAAAACCCAAAGAGGCATTTCCCCCCCTCCCCCCCCTCAAGCAATAGAACACTGAAACCCAAGATATGTTTGTTTAATTGGCCAAACTTGTAGTTAGCAAGGTTGGGTTTACACCTGTGCTAAAATATGTTCATATGTTAAATTTTTATGAAATATGGCCTGTAATCTCATGGTTCTCTTTTAATCTACCAGAGACCTGACGCTGAAGAGAAAACTTTGAGTGGAGAGCTGCGAACCAGTCCTCTACGAGCCTCTACAAAGAAACAGTTGCCTTCTATTCCAAAGAATGCTGTGCCAATAACAAAGCCTGCTTCCCCTGCCACATCATCCCAGTCGACAAACGGAACACATGCTTCTTATGGGCCTTTTTATTTGGAGTATTCCCTCCTTGCAGAATTGTAGGTTTTCATTTTTTTGCCTTTTTTAGGTCACTGGGCTTATGCTTCAGCAGGAAGAAAAGTGCTCAGGGATCTAGTTCTTGCATGGTGTCTTTGCCTTAGTCCTTGAAGAAGGCAGTAAAACTTAAGTTCCACAAAATTCTTTTTCTGGAGCAGTAGTCTCAATCTCTTAAGGTAGCAAGGGAGAGGAAAATGAGATTTTTAAGGGGTGTGTTTAAATGTGATTCTCTGAATTAGTATATTTCTCAGTCTTCAAGTAAACACATTTTGGGTTTAGGCATCCTGACCACTTATCCTAATAGCTCTTTGGTCAGGAATATGGAATTATTGAAACAAGTATTAAAATAGAAGCAAGCAGATGTGTAGTGGGAAGATGGTTATGAATGTATGGTACTGTCTAATGGAGTTAGGATGTGGGAGCTTCCTTCAGTTGTTATGTGGAATGCTTGAACACCACTTGATATGGCTTATTAAATAGATATTAGGAAGACTATATTCTTTCCTGTCTTTCAGTGATATTTAACATGAAACTTATGAGGGAGGAGTTAGTGTGATTTAAATAGGTTTCTTTGGATTGGTTGCGTTTGATCCAATCTAGTGATTTGTAGGCTACTGTGGGAGCATACAAATCTCTTATTTAACTGCAAAACTTTCTAGTTATATAAAGTTACATAAACTATTTTGTGCTACAAAGCTGAAGGGATTTCCTGTGTCATAGCCATACTGGACTCTCAAGTATGTGGTGCCTTTTGGAATGAAATCCCTGGAGTGCTTATGCAACACTAAGTCTCAGTTCTTGCATTTAACCATTAAATTGAAAGTGGGAATTCTCAAAACATTGATCATTTTTTTTTCAGGGAACTGACCCTGACTTCTTAATTCAAGAAAGGTGTTTTTCTTTTGCAGCGTAGAAAAATATATTGTTATCATAATGTAAATTCCTCTGGTTTCACAAATTCATTTTTAGGGAAATAATAATGAAAATTATGGAAATTGTAAGTGGAGAACTGTGTTAATGTTTTGCTTTAATATTATTGTTTATTTGTGCAAGCATGAGGATTTACTGGGCCTATATGCCAAGTAACTGGAAAACCTATGAAGTGAATAATTGGGTTTATCATTTGTAGTGTTCAGTAGAAGCTGTACCATATAACTACAGCTGGTTAAACTTACTAGCAACTTCTTGTGTTCATTGATTTGAAAAATAGTAAAAATAGCACGTTTTGCCCCACTAGTACGGTTGATTATCAAATGGACTTTCCTAAAAGGCAAAGGGAGAGGTAGACACTCTTTTCAGAATGCACTGGTCGTTGATGATCGAAGATCATGGCTGGAATTATCATCACAAGAAGTGAGATAGCAAATAAGTACGGGTTTGGGACAATGACTTGGTCCATCCTGGTAATGAGATGCCTCAAATTACTTGATCCAGATCTGTAATATATCCTGCTTCTTGCCTGTTCTTTTTATTCCCTGTTACTTTGTTTTGTCAGTTGCCAGTGTAATTTCTATTTGACCTGCAACATAGTTTTAGACAAAACTGTAAAACTACTTGTTTAAAAGTGAAGTTAAAGCTTTGGTCATGTTTCAGAATTAACTACAATTGACTGCAAGTCTGCATTCAAAATTACTTTAATTTGAAACTGGGGGTTTGGTAGAAAAGTGGAAATTTCCGTACTGACATGCATTAAATGCATCTACTGGGGGAAGAATTTATTTGTACTTCTCTACTTACAGTTTTATCTGGAGAAATAATGTTTCCTGTTAGTAACTCTTTATGTGGAGGAGTAGGAAAAGCAAGAATATAGCTTCACTAGTTTTCTGCTGCCTCCTTCTTGGAGGAATTTGCCCTTGGGAATTGATTGTAAGTTTGTGAAGAAGTCCCTTGGTAAGCTATTGGCAGTATGTTTTGGGTTTACTGTTGTCAGCTTGCCGCAGATGCAGTATAGTTGTAGAGCTCTTCTAAATACTGGTTCTAATTGCAGTACCTTGGTTGTAAAGCAGAAATTGCCAGGTGTCTACGTGCAGCCATCTTACCGATCAGCATTAAGTAAGTTTAAACAACTTTTAATCTTTTTTTATACTTTTTTTTTTGTCTTAAATTCTTTCACTCAAGCAAACTTTCTCACTTGCAGTGTGGTTTGGTGTAATATTCATAAGACATGGGCTCTACCAGGATGGTGTGTTTAAATTTACTGTCTATATTCCTGATAATTACCCAGATGGAGACTGCCCGGTAAGTGGTTGTGTGTGTCTTGGGTTTTTCTTGTTTTCTAGTGTTTTAAGTATGACTTCTTGTTAAAGCTAATATACCAATTAGCTTCTCATTTCCTTGAAGTAGTTTTGTTCAATTGGCTGGGTTCATTTGTGATGTCTTATATGTATTTCCTAACATCTGTGGAAGAATCGCATTACTGAGGCTGGTGTAGAGCAAATTTCATTAGGTTAAATGCATTGGCGTATTAAGTAATCAGCCAGTTCTTTATCACAGCTCTTGATCTGCTGCTTCCTTGGCAAGGAAGTTAACCCTGAAACACTTAAAGAAGTATCCAAATTCTGAGTAGCAATATAATGGAACATAAAATCCAGGCATGCGTGCTATGCTTGCTGTAGCACTGCAGGGTTTCTTGCCTGCCTCTCTTCTAAATTACATTGAAACAAAGAATTAAAAGAACTTTAGGAGAAAGTTGGTGAAAAAAAGGGAGAGGGAGATAGATAGTATGGTGTTATCTTCCATCTGTGCCTTCTGTTTTTCTCTTTAGGGAAAAGTATCCAAGTTATTACATCAATTAAAAATAATAATAAAAAAAATAATATTGTGGCAATCTGACTCTCCAGAGCAGAGCAGCTGGCCCTCTTGGCCACGTTTCTTTAAGAGGAAGTTTGGAGGATGGGTGCATGTAACTGCTGTAGCTGAGAACAAGTTGCTATGTCAGGAAGCTGTCTGCTTGGTGCCAAGTTTTGTGTAAAGCTATCGTTTTTAAAAGGATGGAAATACTAAGAAACAGTTTCTTTCAAAGATTAGACTTCAGTATCTCTCATACAGCCTTCATTCTTTTCTTAGCATAGGGCTTCTTGTTGCAAGTAAGTTTTCTTTTGGAAGAATGCACGAACACCAGAGGAAACTGGCTATACAGGACTGAAGACAACATGGTGTCACTGCACAGTTTACTTAAAAATGTGTAGGATAAAAAACTATTGATTGTAGCTCAAGTATGTAAAAAGCTTTGTCACAAATAGCTAAACCAGAAAAACTCCTTTAATCTGATCTTATCTGATATTATTACCTGTGTTGGCACTAGTGCTTGTGCAGTTAGCTGGATTAGTTTCCTGATTTGGTGATAAGCATGTGAGAGAGGACAAGACCCTGCGTGTAACATGGGTGTGTTGGGCTACAGTTTCACAGCTGATATACATCACTTCAGGTTGCTTTTTTTTAATACAGTAACAATTAATTAGTATTTGGAAGCAACATCTAACTGACCTTTGCCCAGTGGTTTTTAACACTAGGATTGAAGTTGTCATAATGAATTTCTTTTTTATAATGCAGCGCTTGGTTTTTGATCTGCCTGTCTTCCATCCGCTAGTAGATCCTTTATCTGGTGAACTGGATGTGAAAAGAGCATTTGCAAAATGGAGGTTAGTGGTAACATATTGATTATAATTTGAAAGAAGTTTGTTCCCTTCTTCATTGTGCTTTATTCTTTTTAGGCGAAATCATAATCACATATGGCAAGTATTAATGTATGCTCGCAGAGTCTTCTACAAGATTGATACAACTAGTCCTCTGAACCCTGAGGCTGCAGTGCTGTAAGTATCTTCCATGCGTAAGAGATTTTTGCATAGACTTGCAGAAACAAGAGATTTGTTAAATTGTTTATCAGTTCATGGTCTCTACCTCCCGAGTTGGTTGCACTAGGAACTAAAGTTGAGGCTTTGCCAAGTCTATCTGTGCTTCTAGAGCAAACCTGTGCCTCCTTACAATTACTTAACATTACTTACTTCTCTCTTGCAGGTATGAAAAAGATATTCAGCTGTTCAAAAGTAAAGTGGTGGACAGTGTCAAACTATGCAGCAGTCATTTATTTGATCAGCCCAAAATAGAGGATCCCTATGCAATCATGTAGGTACCATGAGCAAATTCATCATGTCCTAATGTTTCGAGAACAAGTTTTGGTATAGTTGTTGATTTTGAAGCCTTTCTCTGCCAAGTTGACTGACCTGTTTTTTCTTACATTTATAGCAATGCTTTGAATATTCCTACCCTCATTTCCTTCTGTTTAATATTGAGTGAATCTTAAATATAATCAGACAGTTGTTTACTGTTTTTTCACTAAGCAACCAAGACTTAAAAAAAAAAAAAAAATCTCAACAAAACCTAAAACAAACAAACAAAGCGCCCCAAAACAGCCCGCCTCCCTCAAGTAGAGATACCCATGAAGTAAATATTGGTTTCAGGCTTTCCTGAACTCAATTTGTGTGACTGTAGCTTTGGTCATACTTTTTAAATACTTTAAAGCATGGGGGATGGCACAGTCAGCTCCATAGTGAATGTGAGTAGTATTCTGTGTAGCACCTGCCAAATTACCAGCTCTCATTGTAAACAAAAATGAAAACCTAAATATTTATTGTTGAAAAGATCCACGACAATGTGAATTTAGTTCTTTACTGTATGTTTTAACACTGAACCCTCAGACTTGTAGTTTACTTGAAATTCAACAAACTAAACCAAGGAAAATTGCTGCTTTCTGCTCTATGCTGTAGTTTGCAAAAATGCAAAGTAATAGATAACTGTACTTTCTTCATAGTTTTTCTCCATGGAATCCAGCTATACATGACGAAGCTAGAGAGAAGATGTTGACTCAGAAGGTGTGTGCAAAGTCCAGATTCTCACTATAGTAAGGGTTTATTGCCTGATAAGGAAAGAAGGGTTCTCTGTCTCTCTTTGATGAACATGTACTAGACAGACCTTATTCTACCCATCTTTTGCATCAGCAGGCGTGCTGAAACTGATTTGGTCTCCTAATTAAGCAGTTACGTCACTGTTCTAACTTCAGTGTGTTAAGCAATTAATCATTTAGTCAGCTAGCAAGCTTTGTTAATACAATTGTTAGCACACTTGGCAGATTATTTTGTTTAGGGATGGACAGGAGGGAAGAAGGGGAAAGAAGAGATTTGCTGACTGCCTATTAGCTTGTCCTGCACTTGTCATGGCCGTTACCACTTGTGCATAACCTGACAGTCTGCAACTTCTTTGTTCTCTTCTGTTGCGAGATCTTTCATTACTGAATCAAAGCTTCAGGGCTTTCTCCTCATTCCAAACTTTTTGAAGCAGCACAAGCAGACTACCTTGCTCGCATCTCTAATTCTACTGATTTCTAATAAGACATCATCAGCTAATCCAACGGTGCTTAGAGTTACCTCTATCTGGTATAGCAAGAAGGTGTTGGTTCACATAGCTTTTGCCTGAGCAACACCTTTGGTTTTGGGGTAGGGGGGGATGTTTGGGTTTTGGGGTGGCTTTTTTTAATTATTTCTTTGCACTTAACAAGAGCTGGCACACAGCAATTCTGGATCTGCACTGAGTGTCATGACAAGTCAATCTACTTGTAGTGCCTAGGGATTCTGAAGTGATTGCTGCTATCTTTGCTGATCTGTCAAGGAAATGCACTTTGAATGTTTTAGTTACTGATTTGGGCTCCTTGCAATAAAGCTGTGGTGTGGTTTGCTGCTTTTTTTGTAATTAAAAAATAATAACAACTTTTTTTTTTTTGGTCAGTCCAAACTTCAGTCTTCCTCGCTGCAAGCTTTAACTCACGTTCTTGCATGTCTTCTGGCATGAATGAGATCTTTACATTGATCTTAATGTACAATATACTTGCCTGTAAGCTTAGTGTAGCAATGTTCCCAACTGCCAGAGTCACATCAGGGCTTGAGGTGAGGTGGCCTTTCTCCAGCCTTAGAAAACTTCTTGATGTTCTTATAAAAACTTTAAAATATTTTTAACTCTTCCTTCCCTCCACCCCTGCCTTTCATTGTCTGCCTCCTTCTTTCTTATCCTTTAAATCAAAGACGTAAAGAGAAAGAACAGGTTGAGGTGCTTGAAATGGAAGGGGTATGATGTTGCTTCAGAGACTGATAGCAAACGTAATGCCAGTGATGACTTTTCTTTCATCCTTTTTCTTTGGAGATGCATGTTCATTTCTTTTTAAATGAAAACTAACATCTTCAGTAACTATTGCATGTATGGTACTTTAGTCACTTGAGTAGTTTGTTGATAGCAGGAATGGCCAAACTTCTGCGCCTTAGGAGATCTGTTCCAAAATGTCAGCGTAGCTGAGAATGTTCTTTTTCTTCCCTGTAAAAGGAAGTTCCCTAATCATATATGTTGTCTTTCCTTTCTTCTGCAACCCTGGATCCTTGTTTATTACCTGTGTAATTCCTATGCCTTGGGAAACAACTAGCCCGTTCTGAACTGTAGCCCAGGAAAGGCTGTGATGTCCCAGTTCCCCACTGAGCACATGGCTTTTGCTAGATGCTGTCCTGTGTGCAGCATGTGATAGGCAGGTGCTACTCTGCTAGGCTCAAGCCTAACTGATCCCTGTTTGATGTGTTATGGCGATTCTGTCACGCAGTGTCACCTTCTACATGCAACACAGGGAGGGACAGAAGTAGTGCAGGTTTAGTTTTCTTGCTGACTTAATTTACTTTGTCAGTGGCTTCCCACAGTATGACAAAGTCTGCTCACATAATTATCCCTTTTCAGAACTTGATGCGTCATTGCAGGTTTGATGTAGTTGGCATACAGATTCATCTGATGAGCCTATAGCAGTGTGGAGGCAGGGCTAGTTTCTGGCTTGCAAAAAAACCTGCAAGCTATTCTGTTTCTTTGACCTGCTAGAGTAGGTACCCAATTTACTAATCTTATTAAACTACTTTAAGTTGCACCTTTCTCCCTCAACTGGAAGTTTTGTTTGTGTGGGTTTTTTTTTGTTTTTTTTTTTGTCTTCTAAGTTGCAAGTCAGTCTCAAGTGTTCATTACATTAGGTCAGGTAGAAATAGTTACTGTTCAAACATTTAACCATGATAAAAGCTCAGGGAAGGGAAGGACCATCCTTGGAAAGCATTAAGAGGCTCTCTGGTATAGCAAAGGTATCAGTTGCTACTTTGGTATGTTAATTTGTGTTCAGAAGCCTTCAGTGGGGTGGAGTACTCCTCCACAGTATGCCCAGCATAGCAAGGTAGTATGCTACAGTTACAATGTCAGATTAGTGACAGAAACGTTTTGATTTGGATTGACACTTCTTGTTGTAGAACCAAAAAATTTGGCAAATAGCAGTTGCAGTCAGTGGTGCTGGACCATGGCCTTCAAACAAAAGGCACTATTCAGAGATTATCTGTTAATCTTTATGGTATGATGGGGTAGCAGTACATGAACTAAGTCATTAAAACTCTCCTGTAATGTCAGGGTAGTTCTACAGATGCCACACATGTTCACAAAAATTTTATTAATGATTTTATTAACTATTTCTTAAATTCGCATAGCCATTTTACTGTTCCTCTTTGAGGAGAGGAAACGATGCTAGCCTCTTTTATGCTTGTATTTGCCCAAGGTAAAATGGATGGGGAGGGACTTAAGAGGGTTTGGGGTATCTAATAGCTCTGACTTTAACTTTCTTCTACCTAGAAGAAGCCAGAAGATCAGCACTGCAAAAGCATGCATGTTTCTGGCCTGTCGTGGGTAAAGCCTGGCTCAGTTCAGCCTTTCAGCAAAGAAGAGAAGACGATGCCTACTTAGCTCTTCTGGACTATGGTGCACAAAACACTTTCTGTGGGTGGAGGGAATGTAATGGAGGGAGAAAGAGCAAAGCAGCAGTTTCCTTCTTGACTACGGATTAGTAAAATCTGAATGGTAGCAGTGACTCCAGTAAACCTGTTCAATGGATTACTGACTCTTAAAGTTTTACGTATGCATTAGGTTTTAAAGGCTTGCCTGGAGTTTGGAAGTCTCTCTTGAACACTGCAGTACTTCTACCTGAAGACTGTCTAGGGTGGGTAATTCCTCAGGGCTCTGAAATGCCTGGAGGTTTTGGGTTGGTTTTTAAGCTTTTATTTTTTTCCCTCCAGGAATAGCAATTTTTTTTTTTTTTTAAATCTTAAATTACTGGCAGAAATATTATCGGGAAATATGATGCCAGAGATAAGCTGTGTTCATGTAAACTAATATAGCAGAGTTAAACACTATATTTAATGGTTTTAAATACTTTGGTTTCTATTGTAAATATATTAGGATTTGAAATTGTAAATAGGCGGTTCATTGAATCCATTTAGCACTTTCCAGAGGTAAAGCTGGGGATGATGTATGATGTATTATTGATTTGTAAATGGATATTGTCACTAAAGCGCACATTAGTCTGACAGGGTGAAAGCAGAATGTCAGGCTTGTTAGACTTCTATTACATAAACACTAAAATCAAAGCTTTTAATGGTGGTCTCTTGAGCTAATAAAATCTTAGAGGATTTTAGATTCCCTAGGTACGTAGGGGATTACTTAGGATAGCTTGACTAGTGTGTGTTAATAGTGACATCTTAAAATAAAAAGAAACCGTGATCTAGATTTTGTCCCTCTGTTTGTCTGTATTGTAGACATTTAGCAAAGACTGGAACCGGCATGGAAGCACCTGGCTACATATGTATTTGCCTGCATATGTGTTCGGGATGTTAGGGGGATAAGAGGATGTTGTGTACTGATGAGACGGGTTAAATATGGCTTTGTTCCACATACAGAAAAACCTTTCTAAAGCATGTGTGAGCTCAGGACAGAATCTTTTACTTTTCACAAGAGTCTTCCTAATGTCATAGCCTAGCATAATGCCTTATTCCTGCCTAACAGGATTTTGCTGTCAAAATCTGTGATGTTTACAGCTGGGCTGCTTTTAATTTGGCTTTTCATACCTGTACTGATGGCATTAATGCAAACCCTACTGTCTAGTAACAAGTAGTAGTGACTTAATATATAAATGTGATGTGGTGTGTGGTTTGGTTTTTGTGGGGGTTTTTTTGCCTTTTGGTTTTTTTCTGACAAGCTAAATCCACTTGTCATTTAACAACCTCTCTCTGTTCCTTTAGAGAACAACTTCTTAGCTCTCAAGGAAACAGACAAAGACTTCACAAGTAATATGCTATCATATACCAAATGATTAATTTAATGGACTGTTAATGATGACTTGAGTGGTTTCTGTGCAGCATTTAATATTGCATAAATTAAGTACTTACTCTGTTTTAGGTAATGTTGAAGTCTTACTGCGCGATGTTGCTTTAAACCTTTTAAAGCTTCTGCCTTTGAGATGCACTGGTTTCCTGGGGCTGCCTGAAGTGTCTCTAGTACTGCTGGAATTCCTCTTTAGACAGAAGAACGCAGACGGTATGCAGAGAGCAAGGATCCTCGTTAAGGCAGAGAAGGAAGTGCATCCAAAGGTGCATTTCTTGGGGCTCTTTCCTCTTTAACTCCCATCATCTTATTAAGTGTCTGTGACAGGACCTATGTTCCTGACTAAATGCTAAAATGTTCTTTCTAAACTTTAGTATATCCATTTATATTCAGTGTAACAAGAGAAATATAATTTAGAGTGGCTCCTTCCCGAACAAATTCGAGGTTAAAGTAAGAGGAATTCTAAGCATAAATGCTTCTGAGCAAGGTATTTGCAACTGAGCTATTGCTTTCTGAAAGCTCTGGCTAACTGTATATGTGAGCTATGGGCCTATGTAAACTGAAGGCTCTGGCAGGCTCTAGTGATGTGAATCGGTACAGCAGATTTAAACATATTTAATGGCTTTAAATGCACTGTGGGTTTTTCTGTTGTAAACTGCATCGACAGTGGTGGTTGAGTGCAGATCTTCCAAAAGGATGTTTTTGTCTAGGTGTGTCAATCACCAGGTGAGGTGTCTGTGACTTGGTGTGCTTTTGTTGGGCAGTTGGCTCAGACTAACCTCAGTGTCTACTGTCTTCACAAACCTGTCTCCTCTAGCTCAGATCTCAGTCTAACGTTGTTATGAGGCTGAGAAGAAGATGGGTTAAGGCAGTGGTGTGTAAAAATGGACAGGGAAATCTAGAGCAAATCTGCAGTGGCTCTTGGAAGGTTGCTGCTAATATGCTTTCAGACAATTGCAAAGTCATTACTAGAATAATTCTGGGTATTTCCACTTACATCGCTGTTACCATGTCATCCCAGAGAAGCTCATCACGAACAATCTAGTACTTTGATAAAACGGTAACTAGAGCAAAGCAAACAGACTTGGTGTAGGATGTCTTGTTGTTTGAGTCTTGAAACAGTGGCTACAGTTAGGAGAGTGCTGTATCTGTTTCTACAGCAACACTAGAAACCAGCACGATAACATCAAACTAAATGTTGCTTTCTTGCTGGTAGTGATGGCTGGTTTGAGCAAAACGTTCAACTGCAAACCTCAAAATAAATCTATGCAAATAATGGATTTGAGAGTTTTGTGGTGGTTTCTCTCTTCTCCCATTCCTACCCCTTGGGAAGGAAGGGGTGGGAGAAGGCTTAGGACTTGCAAGAACTTTGCTCTTACTCTTAAGTTTGTGGGATTTTTTTTGACAAAACACGTTACATAAATAAACTGTTAAGTCCTGTCTTCAGATCAAAAACTTTGAGGAGAGTGCAAAACTCTGAATTGCCTCTTTGGTTTGTGTACTCTTTCATACAGTAGGAACATTCTACCTCTTTATTTGAACATGTTTTTTCTAACATTGTTTTTGCGTTCTTTATCTTGCACGCTGAAGTTAGTTACTAGGTGAGAACAGGACTTGGATGGCAGATAGCTGTAACCCTTTTGTAATTTTTTCCATGTATCAGTATAGAAAAGAAGGAAAAACGTGTGGATCTTGGAAGAAGGCAAGTGATTCTCGCTGCTGTTCCTGTTAGTTCTGTGATAAGGTACAGAAAGACTTTCTGTCCTTCCCTCTTTTCCTTACCCACCACAGGAAAGTAAAAGGAAGCAGAGACCTTCTGGAGCAGTTGGTTAGTGCCACAGCTGTTTCTTGACAAGCTAGTGAGTAACAGCGGTAGAGTGTGACTCTGTGTGTGCGCACCTGCACGCGTGTGGTTTTCCACAGGAATAACTGGGCACGTAGCACTCCTCTGCTCCAGTCCTCATTTAATGATCTTTAGGAGACTAATGTCAGTGTAAAATAGAAGTTTGAAACTTAATTTTTTCAGTCTTTTGAAGCAAAGAATATAATTCTTACCCTGTATTGCCAGCCACGGAAGCTGTCTGGCTCAGCTCCTTGGTGAGAGAGAAATCCTGTGGGCTGGGAGGCTGTGAGGGCCTCCTCTCAGGTGCAGTGTGTTACCCGAGGTGGCAGGTTAAGTGTGTGGTGCTGGCAATATCTGTGGCATCTCCTGGGCCAGTGTGGCCGCGTGCAGCTCCATGGGCCCCATGCAGAGAGCTCCTGGCTTCATCTCCCACCATCGATGTGGTCGCTTCTCCCTGGGATCTTTGAAGAGATGGAAGGCTGTGTCCAGCCCTCGTGGAAAAAGGTGAGTGATCTCACTGCTGATCTGCTCCTTTGGGAGGGAGGGAGAGCGGGAGGCGGTAGAGGCGGAACCGGTGTCCTGCTCAGCTTCCCTCCTCTTGTATCAGAAGAAAAGCTGGTAGGTAGTGCAGGACAGGGCTGTGACAGTGGCTGCATTGTGGGACTTCTGTCGTTTTCTGCCTCAACTACTTCTGAAACACTTGGGTGAAGCAAAGGCCTTGAGTGCTCGTGCACACAGGTGGGGGTTGAAGAATGTTTCTTTTGTTGCTGTCTTACCTTTTTCTTGCTTCTGTGCAGCTGACTGCTACTTAAAAAAAAAAAATCCTTCATTGTGTTTCTGGCTTTTGTTATTTGCACTTGAGGGAACAGATTTCCAATAATCCTAAATATGCATTTGTTTGATTTCACTCCATCCTCCATGTCACGTGCCACTGGTTGTTAACCTTTCTAACGACTATATGGCTTTAGTCAAGCATGACCCTGCTGCTGAACAACTTGCTTTCAGTAGTGCTTTTCTGCTGGGGAAGCCTCTAGAATGGGGTTCGGCACAGGTGGACTTTAAGGTGGTGGTGGACTTGGAAAAACTTGTGAGAGAAACAGCCAGCTTCCTTGTAACCCAGTACAGGGAAACAAGCGGTGGCTGTGTGTCACATACCTTGGCCAGCTTCCTCTTCTGCGTGGCATTAATGTCCCCACTAGCCTGTGTATCTATGAGGAGCTGCAAGTGCCTTGGGGTTGTCAGATGCCTGTTCTGAGTTTGCAATAGAAAACAGAAATGGAGGAGCCGATCTGAAAGCTGTGCTTGTGTTGCCTGGAAAGTGGTGACATGGCTTTTTCAAGGAAAGCATGTGAGAAAAGTTCTTGAGGGTTAGTGTACTGGCCTGGAGTGCAGCTCCTGAAATGCTGTGAACATTTATTCTGTTGCTGCTGTTGTTTCTCTTACACTTTTCTTGGGAAGGCTGAAATTGAAATTTCAGTGCTTCAGATTTAGCATTAGAAAAGTTTACTTGAAGAACTCTTGTGTGAAGCAGAACGTGGGCCTGGCATTGTGATTGAGCATGACGTACCAGCTGGGCAGGGAGACAGCACTAGAGTGTTAAATGGGAGTATGATGGTTGCTCTGTTTATTTTTATGATTATTCAGAAGCCTTTGTAATAAATCACTGACTTGCAAATTTCCTAAGCCACTTAGGTGAAGGACTTGTGTAGAAGTTTAATCCCTTCTAATCTCCGGATGCTCTTTCATCTCAGCTGCAGCTGGGTAGACACAGGACTGGATTCCTGCTGCTGTGCAAAGCAACCGTATCCCCGTGCTTACTGGTGGGGGCAGAGTTAAATACGGAGCAAATCCTGGTAATTGTTACCTAATGGCAGTTCAGAGATGGGGCGGCTCCTGTTTTATTTGTCTGATTGTTGCTGGGGTTTAGAAAATGCCACAGTTAAAGACCAGTAAAAACAATGACGGAGAAGAACAGTAGAATGATGTAGTAAAATAGTGGTTATTTGAGTAAGTTTTGTTTCTTTGAGCTGCTATGGACCTCTCTAGGTCTGGGGAGGAGGTTGGGATTGCTCTGAACTAAACCCATGCTAATAGCAGTTTGCTGAAAAGAAAATAATTTTATTTATCTGAAGAATGCTGAATCTTGTTACTTTAGAATGAATAATTGGAATCGGTTTTTTGGGTTTGGGTTTTTTTTTGTTTAGGTTGAGAAAGGGGAGAGAACACTAACTATATCTTCTGTAATCGGATTTGTGTTAAAAGAAGCTGTTCCAGGAGCAAGGTAGGCAAATGAATACCGGAATGATACCACTGAAATCAAATCCTTTCTCCTTAATTCAGCTGTCATCTTTCCTAGTACAGGTATATCACTTAATGAAAAATTAACTGAAAACCTAAATTTAAGTCCCTGCCAATATTTTGATAAAGTGGCATTTTTGAGTATCATATCTTTGCCATTCTGAATTCTTTTAAGAATATTTCCGAAAGAGAAATGTAAGTTATGCTCTAGCAGTCTTAAACAGTTCAGTTTGCAGTTGGATGAGGTGATCTTTGTGGGTCCCTTTCAACTGACCTAATCTGTTCTAAGTCTTGAAAGAAATGTTCTGAAGCTACTTGAGATTTTATATTTATTTATTTTTTTTTTTAGATCATGTTCACATATTAGATTCCCCCCCTTGGAGTACCTCTGTTGAAGTAGTTTTTGTAGTATTTGTTTCAAAGCATAAACTGCAGATTGTACCTCTATTATTATTTACAACTGAGGGTTACTAGGTAAAAACGCAGGGGGAAGAATCAGTACTTTCTTAGCTGTAAAAAAAAATACAGTACCTGGTTCCCAGTGGCCAAAACAGTTCTTAACAACTTAGTTAAGAATTCTTAGAAATTTCGCTCATTTGTTTCAAACATGAGTACATAGGCTAGTATGTATGAAAATCATTCTGCTTCCATTGGATTAAAATGTGAGATCTTGTATTAAAAGCTCTTGCAAGGAAGACAGACCAGCTTGCTTTGTTCTAGGGTCCTTCCTTTTCCACGGTGTAGCCTAGGCAGCCTTCCTCCTCCTCCTCCTCCTCTGTGGAGAGGAGCAGCACCATGAGCCCGAGGCTGCGCTGGGAGAGACTCCCCAGTACCGGCAGCCCTTGGCCCTGTCCCGCTGCGGGCTCCCTTCTGCCGAGTTCTGGCAGAGCCACAGGAGGAAACACATTTAGAACAAACACGATGACTAAACCGGGGCAAGAGTAAATCCCTTTCCTTGTTGTGTGACTAATATGTGCCTTTTTTTTTTTTTTTTTAAGCCATTAATTGCAGTGTCAGACCGAAGCTCTCGCAATCAAGTATATCATGTGCCTTGCAGACCCTGGCCGTGTGACCATTTTGATATTGTCTTGTTGCACAAACTGGGCAAACCAGTGTTGGAGAGCTATGGACTGTTCTTAGGTTTGCACAGCTGATGCTTTTTTCACACAAGAACATAAAACTGTGAGTTTATAAATTCTTTATTGAAAAATACACTTGCAGTATTTTCATACAAGGTAATGTAAATGGTACGGAGTAACAAGAATTGTCTGACAACTTCATAAATATTTTTACAGAAACATCTACACAGTTTCTCGACTTCAGCCTTCTTGTTACGCAGGTAAGAATGAAAGGCTCTTTTATTTTACTTGAATTGAATTTACAGTGGAATTAAGTCCTAAATTTTCCCATTATTCAGAGGAGCAGGAATGACTGAAAACACAGAGCTTTTAACTTTTGCTTCCTTATAAAAACTTCTGGAATCCGAGTGTGCTACATTTTACATTACCACCACCACTGTCCCCAGTCATGTCATTGAACAGGAGTACACTGGTGTACTGTACTGTTGTTAGTATGTTTAACGCTCTCCTAGTAAGTCTG
Source organism: Burhinus oedicnemus (assembly GCA_008921705.1). Classification (NCBI taxonomy): domain Eukaryota; kingdom Metazoa; phylum Chordata; class Aves; order Charadriiformes; family Burhinidae; genus Burhinus; species Burhinus oedicnemus. The sequence goes on from VFFE01009205.1 coordinate 1,916,811, forward strand.
TATTTTGGAACTACTTTAAATGAAAACAACTAGTAAGTCTAATATACGCACCACTTTCTTATCCTGTTAGTAGGGGAGAGATTTCTCCCAGGCAGCCTGATTTAGTCCGTTAAAAAAACAAAAAAACAAACAACCCCACCCCCCAAACCCTGTCCTTTAAAAACAAAATAAAAAGCTAAGTATATGTTTTAAGAGGTGGACACCACCGTCTACTGAGTAAGCGAGATGGCCAGTTCCCAACTCTCAAGCAAAGCAGTCAGAAAAAACATTACAAGCATATAAAATTCCTTGGAAAAAAGTACACATCCCAAGCTTCCTGCATTCATTACTGCACATACATCAAGTTAAAATGCATTCTTAATGCCATTTGCTGAAGAGGAGGAGCTATGGGATATCAATTTGAAAATAAATACAAAAGTCAAATTGCTTCAGTACAGAAAGACATCTGAAGTCAGCCTTTGAAAAAAATATTCACATTTAGAAAGTGCCATTGCAAATATACAGCAAAAGTAATCTGCCTTAAAAATGACGCTTCACAGCCCTATCAAAGTGCCACCTTTTGAACATGAGTTCACTTTAAAACATTGCACAGCTAAAACCAATGCATAAACAAAATCCTCTACCTTTATACACCAAGGTGCCCAAACATTAAAGCAAGACAATGTGATGGTTTTCAGGGGCACACGAAACATCCCGAACACAGAAAGGAGCCATCCAGCTTCCTTCAGGGCTTAAAAAGATTATTCCCCGCTTCCTTTCCAAGCAGAACTGGACTTTGCTAGAATATTCCTTGTAAGTCATTATTTTTGTGGCGGTTGTTATTGTAAAAACCAGGACAGCGTTGACTGTGGTTATCTCGGTGCAGTGCCCCTGCGTCTGATGCACATATAACTTTCTAGTCCAAAGACGAAACTGGCAAAGCACTGATAGGAACAGTGTGAGTGGCCTGGTTAGAGCAGACGGATTTAAATACCTGTTGCACAGCAGAGAGCTGTATTAGGGATGTGTTCTCCAAGCACCAAAAAGCTCTTCAGCTGCTTTCTGAAGCCAAAGCCTGGAGAGGGATGGCTTGCCTTATGACTAGCTTAACCACGGGGTGGGGTTGGGTGGCAGGGTTTGAAGCGTGTCCTCACTGTGCCGGGCGCTGTGGGAGACTCTCCTCATGCCCCTTCTGACAGGTACAAAGGCTCAGTGCAGTCTGGCACGAGACGGGCTGGGGCCAGGGCAGTGAGGTGGGAAGAGGACAGCCTGGCTGAAGATGCTGGCAAAGGCCTGGTGACTGTGTGATGGGCGAAGCGGCCCAGCCCAGCGGAGCAGCAGCGAGGGCATACCTGTGCTGAAACACCGGACTCAGTGAGACCCTCTGTCATTTGCTACATCTTGTAGTCGCCTCAACAGAGCGGTGTGATTCTCCTGACAGATTCGCTTCGCTGGTGCTTCAGTACCATCTTCTAAGAGAATGCCTCTCTTCTTTGTTGGAGTTTCTCCAGTTCTAACCATGCTGTTAATTTCCTTTAGCCTCTGGAGAGAGGAGAGGGAGAAAAAGTGGAATTATCTCTCCTTATTGTGACTAGCAAAATATAAAGTGGACTTCTGTTGATTGCGTTACAGTGGGATTACATATGCTTTATATTTCTGGAGATGTGTACTGTACAAAGTGCCGCCTGTGACAGACTAACCTTTTAATCACTGCACTGGTCTTTCCATTACCAGCGTATGCTGGAGTCTTACTCAAACTCAAGCAAGCTTGTTTCACTGCACGTAGAGCTGAAGGGCCCTCCATCCACAGTAATGACTGCTGTCTTACACCACAGATGCAATGGTTCCTATCTAGAATGAAGATGCTTCTGAGGGAAGATTTCTACTTTGTTCTTGGTGACGAGAGATGACAGGATTCAGCCTGTTACATGCTCACCTGGTAAGTCCTCTCATGTTAAGAGCCATTTGGAGGTTTTTCCCCACTAGGTAGATAAGAGCAGGTGATTGTACTTAATGTTCTGCTCTCTCAACAGTTTCCATACCAAGTAACCCATCTGTTACCTGAAAGCAAAGGGTACCATTGCTGTGCCTCCCGAGTCTTTCATGTGTATCAGTACAAAGAGTAACTTTTAAAAGTACACAAGTAGCTTGGACACCTAATTGCTTTACAACTTCTTAGATACCTGAACTGGCAGTTTGAAAAGCATTAGGCAAGAAAGCACATGTTAAACAATGTAAACAGGAAGGTGTGTTGCACAATCTTCTCTAATGTCACTACCAAAAAGAAAAGGTAGAATTAAGGATTTATAAAAACAAACCAAACCCCTTTAGTCTCACCTTAGATGGGCTGCTGCTGAAATAATAGAATATTTTCTCTCGAGGAGAGAGACTAGACTCATTTTTGTGTGGCGAGATGTACACTGGGTGATTCTGGGACAGCTGTATTCTGCGAGGGGAGCCAATCCTTACAAACGGGTAGGGCGAGAGTGGAGGAGAATCGATCTGCTCGAGAGAGAATGACAGTCACTCAATATAACACCCAAGTATCTATCTGATCTCGGGTGTTACTACAGTAAGACTTTTGTGAGTTGGTCACCTTAAACACAGTTTAGTTTTCTTCCACTAATGTCATACCATGCATATTTAGAACAGATGCAAGTTTTGTCATGTTATTAGGCCAGTTTCATGGGGTTTTTTTATTTACTTTTCTAACCCTGTCTGAGGCTGGTGGATGACGTTGCTCAGCACTGTGTATTTCACACAGGAGGAAACAGAAAACAGTGGAAAGTACTTAGTATTTTAGCAGCAGAGTATGTCCTTGAGGTGAAGTTATCATCATAAGAATATAATCCCCTGAATTTGCTTACAATGAGGTTAGCTAAGAGTACTTTACTGCTTGTATGGTAAAAAAAGATCTATTTACTAGAGAAAAGCACAGAATTTAACTTACTGCATTTGAAGTATACTTCAGGGCAAATTCTTTAATCTGCTCAATATAGATGTTGTTATAGAATTGTATAAGGTCCCCTCGCTCTTCCTCCTCAGTGTCGCTGTTGGCTCCTGTCAGTCGGGTGGGAGTAGGAGGAGCGCTGTTGGGGTGCGGTACAGGCAGGGTGCTGCTGGAGCGCATGACGGGGCTGGAGTCTCTGCTAGCTGCAAAGGTGAGAGCAGTCGCCTTCATTCAGCCTCAGCTGTTTAATGCACTTCAACCACTTTAATCCCAGACATTCAGCTGCATACAAAAACTGCCTTCCAGATGTTTACATTACAGTATAGTGACCATGAATCTGGCGTCAGTATCAACAGTGCTAATTTTGTTCCCTTAGCATCTTTTCGTACATAAAAAGCAGTATGTTGTCAAAGAGCAGCAAATTGCTGAGTACGTGTGCAGAAACACATTTGATTTCTAACTTCTTACTAGATAAACTGCAAGTGGCTTTTCTGCGTAAGCTGAGTTTCATCACAATATAAGCACAGCTAAAAACTCTGTTTTTTCAGGCACTTCTGTCGTACTTTTAACAGTAGCTTTCTTGTTGCCACCTGGCACAATTTCAGATAAGGAACAGCACTTTTTCAGCTAGTAGTAGAAATATTTGCCGTGGTAATACTTCCTACTGGTTTAATATGGGAAGTTGCAAAATATATAGAATCTTTTCCTCCCCTCCCTGCCACCTCTCTGGGACAGAAAACATTAATACCTACAGTTTATACCGTCATCTATTAAATATCTTGAAAACTGGTAGTAGGAATGTACAGCATCACTTATTTGCTTTCCTTTAGAAAAGTTAATTCAAGGAAAATGTGTCAGTTCAAATATCAAGGAAAGACTCCGCAGAGATGTCAGATATGCTAAAACAGACACTGTGGGTGGCTGGCTTGTTCCTGTCTCTGGAGACAGCCAGCTACTGCAAAAGAAACTGCTGCAGCTCCGTGATTGTTACATGTAAAAGCATAACTGTGAGCACGGGCTAGCACTGATTTCCTTTCATTCCACAAAGACATGTTCTCTGGTGTACAAACTGAACTCAAAGAGTTCAGGACAGCCATCACAGTAAACTCTTGCCTTATGCACACTGTTTTGAAAGTGAAATTAAGAACAAACACCTGGAATTTGGAATCACTCACTTTTTTCTTTGTTTCTCTCTTTACTTCTATCTGTAGGTGAGTTCTGCTGGCTACTGCTATCACTGCTGCCAGAGTGGCGGCGTCTCCTGCCTTTTATCAGGACGCTCCGATACACCTGCAGGGAAACAGGAGACCAACAAAGGAAGGATGATTAGATGTGCAGTTATATAGTCAGGAAACAATAGTCTGTGTGATAAACCTGCTTTTTAGAAACTTCATTGTGGTATCAAATCGCTTCTTACGGGGGAAAATACAGCCTCCTAAGAGGGGTATTATCCAACAGGCACTGCCTCCTTGGGTTTTAAGTAAAGATACTTTCTATTGTAGGTATAGTTTAGCATAAAAAGTTTTCAGTAGTGCAGGATTTCAGACGTGACTTCTGTCTTTTGAGGAGAATGGTGCACAGACTGCATTCATTTAACATTAAACATTACCTTAAAAAGCAATCCATTCCTAAAATAGAATTAAGGCATCTAATAAACTGGATACTGCACTGTGGAATACTAACTGTACTTACATGACTCTTGGCTTGTGGTTGTGTCCGATAGCAGCGCATAATGTTCTGAAATGATCTATCTTCCTTAGTAACCTAAGAGGAGATGAACAGAGAAGGTTAATAGTTTTTCTGTGGGGTTTTTGTTTGTTTGGGGGTTGTGTGCCTGTTGTTGGGTTGGGTTGGGTTTTTTTGAAGAATTGTAATCTTTAGAATATTAAGTCTTAAAGAAGTTGTTTGTTTGTTTTTTCTGTGTTCACCTCACCTTAGCCATTACATAGATGGCACACATCAGCAGCTGATCCAAATGTCTATCCATCATGATTTCAGGGCAGTGCACCAAGGCATACTCAAAACACGTCCAGATCTTTTTCCGCAGCTCATCAGATATATCCAGTTTGACACAGAGGTCTCGCAGACGAACACTAGCTAAATGATACACCTGTTGAAATGGAGACTGTGCTTAGGGCCACAGCAATACTGCTTTTCTTACCCAGTGGAACAGTAGATCGGGCTTGCGCACCCTGCAGAACTTGTGCAAATGATAAGCCGAAAGAAGAATAACTGAATTTAACTTTTTGCTTACAAGACATAGACATTCTCAGTACTGGCATTGATGCTAAGACAACACTTGTTTGAAGCTTAAATTCCGAGTTGTCCTGAGCACAGGGAGGGCGCTGCATAGCCTGCAGAAACCACTATATTGAATAAACCAGAATGTCTCAAAGGTGAATTTCTTTCTTTTAAAGAGCCTTAAAGAAAATGGACACCTTTAAGTACCTGTTGGCCAAGTACATAATCTACTCACAACTCGTGGAAGTTGCCTGCATAAGAAAACTACTCTTCAGGTATGTGTATGAGTAAACAAAGGGTATAGATTAACTTTGAAAGTGAATATTCTCTTACTATTACTAATAATAACTACATATTTTAAAAAGCACTGAAGCCGTACCAAAATACAAGCTAAGCAAAGCACAAATTAGACTGAAAAGTACCTTTCTAAAGAAGAGTGAAAGTGAGCCCATCTTCCGAGGCCTGACAGCTGTGGCAGTGGTAAATTGCTGGGTTTGTCTTTGCTCTCCAGGGGAGATCTGCTGAACAGTTAACTGGCCTGGTAACTGCAGCGTTGCTCCGGTCATCTGAGTGTTCAGGGTACCAGCAAGAGTCTGGGCACTGAGAGGCTGAATGGGACCAGAGACAGCTTGAGGCTGGGTGCCTACATTTACTTGGACTGGGAAGAAAGTTATTCCTCCATTTTCATTGGCAATACCTGTAATTTAAGAAACAGAGTCTGAAATAAGAGCAAGTCGCGGGGGTGGTGGTGTTTGTAGGTTGTTGGTTTTTTTCTTTTTTTTTAAAGAATTCAGTAATTCTTTTATTAGTTGCTTATAACTGTATATTTACTATATTATATATGAAATTGTTTAATCAAAACACTTTGGACTTTTCATCATAAGGAGACAAGAAGATAATGAAACTGAACTAAGTTTTTCATACTAATGTAATTTGCATCCTGTGCCGGTTCAGGAAGGAAGGCTTACTGAAATAACTAAATTGTACAAAATAGATGTTAGCAGTCAGAACATCCTTGTGCTGTACATGTTCTGTCTCTAAATTCTGCTCATCTATTCATACGGTTTTTCCCAATTATGCATCCTTAAACATACTTCTTCTCCATGGGCATACTATTGCCCCCTCTCCCCCTTATTGTGTACTACTACTCTGATGGGAACAAGCCTGGATAATTCTACAGTAGCTTTTCTCTCACCTTGTACTGGTATTGTCACAGTTTGCCCGTTATTGGCTGTTACAGTGGCGGTTGCCACTGTAACCAGCGTCTGGCCGGGCACTGGAGTTACTGACATGGCTTCGGGATTGATGTTCTGTACAGGCACTGTATTTACCACGGGCTGTTGGGAAACTCTTACTGGAGTTCCACTGTCAGAGGTATTATCGTTATCAACAAACAGTCGTCTCCTTGTAGGATTGGCTGTAGGAGAACTGTATCTGTCATACAGAGTAGTTGGAGAGGATGAAAGGCCTGTAGATTAAAAAAAAAACCAACCACACACACACACACATATATATATATATTTTTTTTTTTAACTCTTCTTGTATAAGCCCTTATTATACAACTACGTGACAGAACCAAAGTACGTCATGCAAAGCTCTTCAGGAAACATGTTCAAAAATTCCTTATGTCTACATTTGTGGCTTACAGATTGCTTTTAGAGATGACAGTCTCAAATAATGCTGTGTTTAGTATTTTTCTAAGCTAATGTACTAAGGTTTATTTTTCTAGAGGAAAAACTTTGAGACTTCACATACATAACTAAATACATAGGGGAGCTTCTATTCTGAACAAAGCTACTGATTAGCACATAAGGAGTATGTGTGCATAAATATTACTTAACATATGCATACATACATATATGCTGTTCATGTACATAACCTCCTGAAAACGCCCTAACAAAATGGCATTTTGTTCACACTGGAATAATGAATGCATTGGTCTTATGTGAGTTGCAATAGAAATACCATTTACAACTGTGTTTGCAGTTAACTGTACTTTGACATTAAACCACCTTCCTTGCTGTACACCACTTAGACCATGGCTTTAATTTTTAAATCTAAGAAGTGTCTCACCTTTTCCTAGTCCTCCGGTTTCAGCACGAACCTCGTTTATTCGTCTTGGTGTCAATGGTGAACCTACAACACTGTTCCCAGCAGATCTCTCAAAATACTGAGGTGGCATTACCTGAAATATACTTTTATTAGAGTGTCCGTATCGCAAATTGACTTCGTAGCAAATTTTTAAAAGCTTCTGTGCTACAAATTTTAAATGATAAAACTGTATGGAAAAAAAATAAATAAAAAGAACACTGAAAAACTTACCATAAGCCTAACTAAAACTCTGTAGTGATTGTACTACTCTAGAAGATACACTACTGTAACACTCTTTCTGTGACTACTATTAAAAACCTGTACTTTTTACCACATTTCTTCTTGTCAAGTAATCTTTTGAAGAGTAAGTGGCTGGTCCAAACCTTCCCTGCCTGTCCGTTTTGTTCATTGACCTGCTATGCTACGCAAATACTGGGTGAGAACCATCTCAGCTGCACATCTCCATTTTGGATGTCGCTACAGGGATGTCCATGAGCAGACCAGAGCACACTACATTTAGTATTTTCCCTATACTGATGAGCTTGTAGGGTGAAACTGAAATTTGGACATGCAAAGCCCCTCCTTCGGGGTATAACATCCACTCTCTACAATCCTGTGTGATTAGGAAAGCTATGTAAAACACACGAAGAAGTGCTTACCTCTTCACAACTAGGAACTTTGTTTTCATTATCTCTGATTCTGTCCCACAATATGGATTCCTGTTTCCAAGCCATACTTTCCAAGATCTGCTCTTCAATATGATTAAGGTGTTTTACTACTTCCCGACAAAGGCCATCCTCTGCTCTAATAAAAACCTCAATTACCTGTAAGGTGGATAATTATGATCAACATAATACACATTTCATATATTTGTTCTTACAGAAAGATCTAAGGAAGAAGAGACTACGACAAATATTAAGGCTGCATTACCAGGACTCAATCATATGTCGTCTTGCAGTTTTATCAGAAGACAGATATTTGGAGCTTTCTAAACAAACCAACATGCCAAGCACTGTTGCAGAATAGCTGCACCAATAGCTCATGATAAAATGATAATCCATTAGTGACTAGATGGATACTGCTCCTGTGTTAACTGCTAACAGGGTTTTGATTTTTTAAATGCCCAAGACACACCCCAGAATGACAGACACTTGGGTAATATTTTTCAATACAAAAGGGGCAAAGTTGAGAATGAAGGGTTAATGTGTAAGTTAACATCTAGGTAAGTAGATTACTACTTAGGGTAAGTCAATGCTTATCAGGACCTGAGAAGCATTTCTAGCTATCAAACACTTTACCTTATAAAAATGATAAACTGGAATGTCAAATACTTCAGTGATGAATGGGAAGTTTCCAGGTGGCTTATATGTAAAGGTAATTATCTCAAGGCAACATGCCAGCAGAGATCTATGAAACACATCTTGCTCCAGTATTGCCTGCAAGAGAGTTGCCAATTTTAATGCTTAATTTACAGTGGAACTATAGAACAGTAAAATGCTTTCTATTCTGCCTCAACAGCACGACTATCAAGCTTATAAAAAGAGATCTTACTTTATAAGAAGAGGCAGAACAGAATCCAAAATGAGACATCTTTACTCATTAAGAATTTCGTCTATCTTTTTGTGTTTGCAAACACAAACTATTTCTTGTACGCTTTTTCTTCCATCACGTCTACTTACAGGCTACTTTTCAGAGATTTACCCTCATTTTAAATAGCTCTACAACTCTACGATTAGTTTCGTTTTTGTAGATCCAACTTTAAAAATGAGGTACAATTTGATTAATTGTCCTTACAGATAAGTCAGTGTCTCCCAGTCTCCTCCTCTCTTGTTCAATGACTGCCTCCAAGACCTTGTAGTATAGCACCTCGGCAAGACGAAAATGCTTACTAGCAACATCTGCAGGAATTTTAAATAGAAACAAGATTGTGAAATGCGAGAAAAGAATTACATTCTTTATCTTAGGCTGTAGAGATACAACAGTTTAGTAGCTTGTGTGGATTTCTGTGCTGCTGTGGCTACAATACTTTCAGGACTAAATGAGTTAAAGTTAACTTAGGAAACCCTCTCCTATGCTGCACTGACTTGTGAATGCAGAGCAAAATAACTTATTACTGAACCCAGATTTTAGTGAAAACACAATAGAGAAGAACAATCTTTAAGTTGTTATAATATAATATAATATACATATTTCAGGTTCAGAAAAGACATTGTTTGAAAAGTAGACCTATATGGATCCAACTTGCACTGTACACAGAAAACACTGGAGCAACTGTGTTGACAAGAACAAATATAAAGTAAATAAAGGTCCTATTAAGAAACAAGAAGGTCAAGAGCATCTTCCTCATTTTTAATCCGTCTTCACACACTTCACAAATCTTGACCACTTTACAAACAATGCTTTGTGTTTATACTGGTAGGATTTTAATAACGTCTGTACTAACGCATCCTGGTATGTAAGCCAAAATTGCTGTAGGAGTTTTAAAGACTACAGTTAGGCAGATTTTTCATTACTGTCACAGGAATCCACGCCATCGCTATTCCTGTACTTGAGAAAGAGAGTGATATCTTTAAGAATGCTTTTCTTTCCACTACTTTGAACTGAAAGTATCATCAAATTCCAGTGATTTAAGCTAAGGCTGATTATAAAATTGTATGCAGGGCTGAAATTTGCCATGTCTTAAGAATACTAGGAAAAGACAAAAGTAATAGAAAAGACAAAAGTAATAGAAAAGACTCTTGTGCTAAAGCATAACTGACAGTTTTACTTTCAGGTTAAGTACAAGAGATAAATGTGTTTACAGACATTTTAATTCTTATCTGTACAAGGCAAAACGTTTCCCACCTTTGGAAAAATTACTGAAGTCTCCCTCAGACTGCATGCTCTGGCAGTATACTTCATACATTTCTTTTACTCTGTTTGCAATAGATTGAGAAGGATCTCTGGAACATGCCCTGAAAATAAAAACTAAGTATTTTCAACATACTATTCCTACCAAGACAAAAAAAAATAGAAATAAAATGTACAACTATTTTTATAATATGATTAAAGCATGAAACGATAAATATCTTGGATAACAATACAAACACACTGGTATGTACCTGACTGTATATGTACCGTAAAACGGCCACAGCATATTATTATTCTTGTTTATATTGTAGTAAATATACACATCTTTCATGGTCAGGGATAAATATTTAAACAGCATTTTCCACATGATATAAAAATTGTTTTAAAATATATTGTACCTGAAGCAACTGTTTATCTAATCGGAGAATAAATTTTATTTTGAATCTCCTACAGTAGGGAGTGATTTGCTACGTAGTGAGATTTGCTAAGTAGGAAGAAGAAAAACCTTGAAAATTTTGTATTAGTAATTTGCTGTTAGAGAAGCTCAGAACTGTTGGGTTTTAAATGTTTTATGTTCTTACAGGCATTCATCTTGGAAGGACAAAGGTGTCTAAATAAAGACAACAAAGTCTTTTGAAATTCCAGTGCCTCTCTGGGTCCTATTTTACTCTAGAACCTTTCAAGACTCACATTTTAAATTACGCTGTTTAGCATTAACATTTGTTTTTAAAACTATTTAAAAAATAGAATTATTTGGTTAGCTAAACACCAAACTTACCTGAGTATTTGCTCCAGATTTTCACTGGGGGCATTTTTCAGTCCTGCCAGCATCGTATGAAGGCGGCTCAAACTGTATGTTGCTATGGAAACAGGCGTCACATAAGGGTTGCTCTCTTTAATATACTTGCGGCCAGTAAGTGGGGTTGTAATCCTAAGTGATTTGGACTAAAAAGACAAAAAATAAGCACATAACTGTACATTATTATAAAACTTAAGTACAGGTTATAACCCAGAAGTGTCAACCTGTAGAATTCTTAGCCTGTGTTATGACATATGCCTGGAAAAAATGGCCAAGAATCAAACAGCCCAAACTAGTTCATCTCTTGTAACAGTCAACAAAGAAAGACTGATCTGTGTCACTTGGATGTTTGTATCAAATAGTACTGTATAAACGTATAAACAGAGAGGATGTGACCTCACACGGAAATGCTGATACTGGGAGTAAAATGTGAAATGAGGCCAATCTAAAAAAAACCCCGCAAACCCCAGCAGTCCCCTCCTATCCCTTGAGTACCAAAGGCAGCTGTCGCTCATAGGAAATGTGCACTGAGCCAGGGTTTCCTTGCAGCAAGTTTAACTTGTACATGAAAAGTCCTCCTGAATCTAACAATTAGCATTTTAATTCACTTGCGTCAGATCAAGTCATCACATCAAAATAAGTTAACATCAAGGATGTTCCTTCAATTAGTGTACAGCAAAACCAATGTGTCTTCTAATTATCTAACCACACAATTACTTAACCAAGAAATGTTTTCCTTCTTTTAATGAATACATTATGTTTTGCAGTCTTTTCACTGTGAAGTCCAGCTCCCAATACTCTTCCTGTTTTCCCCACCTACTCTTAGTGAGTTTTATTTCCGTCTCCATACCCTACCAGGAAAGATGTTTCCCCGAGCCCTGCCTCGGAGTCCCCGGAGCACGCAACAACACAAGCACTGCAGCTGCAAAAGCTGCTGTCTTACAGGCCGCGTTGTTTCATCACTACAGAAACCTACAAGAGTTACACACCCAGAACTATGCCAGCAAAACTTCATGGTTGATTATTTCTTGAAATAGATCAGCAGCGAATAATTAACTACTTGCACAGATTTTGCAGATAAGGTTATTTTGATCTTTTCCCTCAGGAATATTGAAAGCCATTAACCAACTCTCACTCTAGAAAAAGATCACGTAACTATTTCTGTGATCTAGACTGTTTTACCCCTTTTGCTCTCTGTAATCTAATTGTGCTAAGGCAGCTTATATCCTTCTTTATCTGCCTGTCTTGTATCCTTCCTCCTTTAAGATATCTTTTCCATCTTCAGGAACATTTTGATATCCTGTAATCATGGGTATATATGTCTGCATTCAAAGCCTGTGCCTGTTTTTCAAAAGCTGCTCTAGTCACACAAAGGTCCTGATCATTTTATAGGTCTTCACTTCATTGTTCTGAAACACGTAGTGTTCTTTATCCTCTCAAAGACCATATTCTATGCTATTTTATTAGTCATATACAAAGACAGATCTATGTATCATGCTTTTAGGCAAGCAAGGTGAAAACCATTCCCTAGTGATTTAACTAAAACTGTAAACAGATGTAATATCAACACCTGAAGCATATCTGTCAAAAGAAAACAAAAAAAAATGCATAGTGCAAAGCAGCTTTGCGTATGTTAAACAAAAAACTCTGTATATGGGACAGAGATGTGAGGGAAGGGGAAGTCGGACCAGCAGATCCAGAGGGCCCCAACAGTTGCAGGACAATTCAGCACCTGCCCAACAACCATGGAGAGTTGCCCATTCTGTTGTGCTTGAAAATCTTCACCTAAAGATTTACCTAAAGATATCTCTTTAGGTAATTACCTAAATATTCTCTGTACTGGATTTAATCAAAGAAAACCCAAATGCATGGAGAAATTGTGTCCAAAAACCCCAAATGTAAACAATATATCAAATCAATTGCAAAATCTAACTCAGCTACGTTGTGTACACTCCCAGATCACCTTCAACAACAAAGATGGTAATTTTTAGTAGCTGCTTCTCTTCATCAGACAGACTAACTCAACTCATTCTCCGTATTAAAACAGCAACACAGACCATGTCATACTCACCCTGTCAAAGTGCTGCTGCAAATTATGCTTCACTTGCACTCTTTCAGCTGTTTCCATTCCTGAAGTTGTATTTAAGCATCTTGTGAGAGTTCCAATTTCTTCATCTGCATCCTCCCCAAGAAATATTCGCTCATCGAGATTTCCTACTGACAAAACATACTCCTCGTAGGCCTTGTTGATGGCTTTGCTACAACAGAAAGGAAAAGACAGACACAACCCCCCCATTATTTAGACAGGGCTTTGTTCACCTGCTTGCTGAATGAACACAATTCTGGCCTGTTGGAAGTCTACTTCAGGACTTCTTCTAACTTTGATGTAAGCGTTGGAGCTCCTCTAAAATCTACAGTATTTTAAAACATGAAGGTGGCAAGGCCGTTATTTTTCCATTACATCTGATGGCTTGCCATTTACTATAGCTGCAGGAGGAACATAATAAAATACTAAGAACTCATATTTGGCTGGAACCACCTCAAAACTTAAGCAGCATCACATCATCATAAACTACGCTTACCATTTTCATACCCTTTAAAAGAAACTAAGTCCTACTCATAAGCATCTCTAGGTTTATAAAGAAAAAAATACCACCAAACCAAATTTTTCCCTCCCAATTCCCACTCATTCAATGTGCTTCCACATCTTTTTCATACTAACACTTTGAGTTATATACAACAAAATCTGAGGAAACATAGAAACATCAGAATAAAAGCACACATCAAGTAATACCATCCTGAAGAATCATTCCTCTTTCAAATATGCCTCAGACCGTACCACCTCAAAGAAGAGGAACTGAAACGCAACGTACTGTATAAACATCAATAAATACACAAGTCAGCTAGCTAGTATTGCTGTTAAGATACAGATAATAATGCAAGTGCAATTGTATTACAATTTAGAGGGATACCAACGAAAACCAGATGATGAATACAGTGACTTACAAGCTATCTCCAAAGTTTCCAGGATCTAGAAATCCAGTCAGATTTTCATCTTTTCCTTTTAAAAGCTGCAAGACAGTAAAGAACACATGATGGACATTTCAGTTCTTAAAAAAGGTTTTGAAGATAATCAGTAAGGAGAAATTTCTCTACATTACAAATATGTTGACCAACCTTTTTGTCAAAAAGTTTCCGAATATATGGCTTCCAAAAATGTTCCTTTATGCCTTTTGCTTCTAAAACTAATCCATAATGTAATGAACACAGTTTTTCAATGATGCAGGGAGGATCAGATGATACTTTATAATCCTTACTATGAAAGTCTTCAGGTAGACCTACAGTTAAGAATACTATATTATTTAATATTGCAAATTCGTATCCTATCTTCTTATTAAACTTAAATTCTATGCTCTATAGTCTAGGTAGTGTGAAATTAAAATGGTAAACTGATTCGTTCTCTTGAAAGAATTATTAATTATACAGTGCCCATTCAATTTGATAATGTTATCAAAACTCAATTTTGAGTCAGAGATTTTAGAAAAACTAGATATCTGGTGATAAAACCCGAAAATATCAGTTCTAATAGAAAACAAATCAAACACTTGTGAACTATAAAATTGATTCAAATAAATTTGAGATAATGGTCCCAGTTCACATCTGAACCACTACAAAGTAAACTTGAATACTGTACAGCAGTGAAAATAAAGTGTAAGTCTGGAAAGAATTACATCAAATTCAGTGGAATCTTCTCACCATTCATTTGCATTTGTGGTTATCAAGTCAACCTACGTTTCCATTCTCTTCAGAAAGAGAACAGCAACAATCCAGAAATGACATAGAAACAATCAAGTTGCCACTCTCATATTTGAGCACTGGATCATTCCAAACTGCTGCCTCACGGGACCTCTCCAGTCTGATGGTGTCCAATAACAGCCGCGTCATGCACTGCACCTTCACTAACATTAAAATATCTTTAACTGACATTTTTGCTTTGGAACTTTCTCCAATGGTATTTACATAGTAAATTAAATTCTTAACTTACTATATGGTTGACAAAATCCAGTAGTCTGTTATTACATACTACACTAATAGAAATCTGTGTAGCCAGATATAGAAAATATTAATTCCCACATATTTCAAATCAATATTATTCAATTTATTCTGCCACATAGATTCGTACTAATTTCAGTAGCCTTAAAAGTTCTTACAGGCTTTGGATAAAGACAGATACGTTTTTTTCAACATACCTTTAAAATTAGTATTCAGAAGTTCTTTACGGTTAGGACACTGGAGAGCATTTCCATACACTAAGTCCAAAGCACATAACAAGAGATGGTAGGAATTGACCAAGTCATCACTGATCATAGGAAAATTACCTTCAATGTTAGAAATACATAAGAGATTAATTAAAATTAGCATCAATTTAAAATTCTTTTAACCAAGAAACTGTTAAGATTTGTATTACAATCAATAATGGAGTCTTGGAAACATAGACTTTGGTGACTATAAATACCTGGATAGAAATGCCTGTAGTGAATCAGACACACACTTAATAAAATATAGCAAACGTAATAGTAAGATGTGTTTTCAGGAACAGCAACAACTGTACATAAACTCAAATATAATGTGCTATTTTGAAAACAAAGTGTATCAAAATGTTGATAAACATGATATTGCAGACTCCCTTATTCACAGTAATCAGATTAATCAGTGCATAAATAACTTGAAGCAGCATGAACTGTATAACGCAAACTGCCTCAAGGAAGAAAAATCTGTTACCATAACTCTGGCAGCACAAGCCCCACTGGCTGGCAGTGTTACGTCCTTTGACACACTCTTACTCCATCTGCCTGAAGCAGAATCTTGTTCTAAAGGCATGTAAGAGGGAAGAATGGGTTCTGACTGAGACATTCCTTTTCCTCAATTTTGCATTGCTGTAAAGTGTTGTAAAAAACTTTAAATTTTGCTAGGATAGAGCCAAGTGTTCAAGCGTCCTACAAAAAGTGAGCACTCCCCCTCCTTCAAGTCCCTTCCATTCTCCAGAATGAATCTATAGGCAACTCAAAGTCAGGAGATTATTTTTCTTCACCAATCAGCTTTTTTACAAAAATTCTGTTGGGGCATGCTCATTACAAACAGTAACAAATTTAACTTTATTTCTCTTGTGCTTTACCCAAAGAGTTAAAATGTGTATCTCTGATTTGGTTTACAATGTAGATTTATTTCATATACCTCTAATGTATTTTTATTTATCATCTTCCTACAGAAAAGAATCCTTGTGACCTCTTCACTCTTTTATCACCTTTCACAAAGACTATATTCAGATTCATTACTCTTTATTGAACTTACGGAGGTTTATGATATTCCTTTAGAGGAACGGCCATAGCTAAAAACGGTCTTGGAAAATAAACTATACCATTACTTAATACCATAAATCACAGTTCCATGAATTTATATGCACAGCATGATTTTCTATCACTCTTTAAATACTAGTAATTCTTCTACTCTTTCTTTCCTTTTAGGTAAGCTCCAAGCCACTTATCTGAGCCCACTATGAAGAACAAGTTTAACTCCTCAAAGAAAACTATCACATAGTAATAAACTCACTTAGAACATACCAAAATGTATATGTGATTAAAGATTTTTTCTAAATTATGTTGTTACTTTTCTACCGGTAATGTACCAGTTTGTTCAAATTTATATTCAATTTTCTGATTCCATGTTTGTTAAAAGAAAAATAATTTTAATGCAAATAATCAGAAGTATTTAAAATAATGAAGCCTACATGAAATTTGTATTAACTGTACACATTTATCAGTTCTTTCCAAATCATTTGAGGTTCACAGCAAAGCAATAAAAATCCTAAATACAACAGCAAAATATTAACCAATAAAAATCTTAAAGAAGAAACTCTCATAACATAAGTTCACTTTCATAACCATGAAGTCTAGCATGGCAATTGTTATTGTCAGCACAGTAAAAAATAAATCTAATTTTACAGTACCAGTAGTTTAATACAAATTATTTGTCAATGACATTTCAAACAACAGTTTACTACTCCCTTTCACAACCTAGTACCAAATAATGAAAGTTATCTCAGCGCAGCAGGTATTTTTTTCATTTCCATTTTAAAAAAAGAAAAAAAGTCAAGATAGAGAGTTTAAAGATAAATTCTTACAAATAGCATGCAAGAACTGCAGTATCACTAAACAAAGTCACTATCTTACTTTGCAGTGTATACCAAAGGTACGAACAAGATCTGTACTTTCTGCATTTGTGAAACTGAACGCAATGATCTTCAGGTTTGCAGAAATATCACAGAGGCAAGCCTGAACTTGCCACTGATGTGCGGTTGCCATGATAAGGATTACTGCCAACCCTCAAAACACAGTGAACAAAACTTAACATGAATATTTAATGCCTTAAATGGTCAATGTTTAGTTTATATTTTTGTGCTGCCGCACTTTAATAAATCTACCACTAGTGACTTACTAATTTTACAGTTTACAATTACTGTAAGTTTTCCTTTTTCCTGTAAAACTGAATTGGCTATGTTAGCATGGTATTCTCTACAAAGTTAATTTGTATGTCTGAAACTGCTCGTCAATTAATATGCAGTTAATTGATGATGTAGTTACTCAAACATATTAACCAATAATTCAGCTATAGAAATACTCATAAAGTCCCTTTGCACCTTGTCAACTGTCCAATCTACCCATAGAAGTGATGATTTTACAGCAGGGAAAAGAAAAATCTGTGATTTGTCAGACTGACCTACTTACTCTCTCTGCTGCCTAACTGTGCTAAAGAAGTAGAGTCCTGACTGGCTGAAAATAAAGTACAGTACTAACTCTCCTCTGGACTCAGTGACATATGAATCACTACTTGAGAGAGCTATTCTGGACAAAAAAAAAACCCGGAAAAAACCAAAAAAAAAAAAAAAAAAAAAAAAAGAAAGAAAGAAAATCATACTGTGTTTCAGGTTGCAAGCAACATATTTGTTTAGGAAAGATTTTTCTTCCCCAATAAAGTCAAATTTGCTGCCTATTGGAAAAAGGCATCTTCTACATAAGATGCAATGTTCAGTATAGCACTCGTCCAACACCACACCCTTCTTGATCTTTGTACAAAGATGTGATGGTGAGGGTCCAGTAATATTGCCAGTAACTTTTCCAAAAGGGAGCTGCTGGCAGCCCTCTGCAATGTGGTACAGTGTAGAAAGAAAGGCTAATCTGTATTGAACAAAATTAGTGCCAACAATTCAATATTGTGACAGACTACTCTGTCTTATCCTCAAAAGCAGCCAATTAAGGAAATCAGAGCACACAGCAGGAATCCTGACACTGCTTTGCTTTTGAATGAAAAAAAATCCCAAAACACCAACCACACACCCCAAACCCCAAACAAAATTTCTTTTATCCCTTTCCTTGTAGAAATTAAACTACTAGTTTTCTTCTACTAGTTCTCTTACAAAAAACCCATAAAAGGCCTCTGGAAGTGATTAATGGACCTGAATCTACAAAGACATTCCTTCAGTGAGGAACAGAAATCTTGTCTTTATTTTCCTCAAAACACTATCTTATTTATATAGAATTCCCAATGAATGCTCATCCAAGCAGTACCTGACTAAAGCCCTAGGTATGTAGAAACTCTTTAAAACCCAGGTTTGATGAAAAAGGACTTTAGAGTATATGTGATGTGACTGAACAAACTTAAGCCTAAAATAAGGATTTAATCCTCGTCCCTCCTGTGGCTTTTTCTCCCATCAATTGGGAGAAACCCTCTGCTATTCTTATCAGCTTTAAGGCTGCTCTTACAATAAAGGTCATATATACATTGCAGTATATTGTTTGTTCATTGCATTATTTCTGCAGGTGTGTATTAACAGAGGTGTTCCTTACGTGTTCCAAAGGAATCTGAGTCTTCAGGACAGTCAGCTGTTTATATATACACTGCTATGTCCAAAATGCAAGAGAAAATCACCCTTGCAAGATGGGCATATGCAGACCTATTTAGTAATGCCTATTGTTATTTGACACAGTTGCTGTGTGCTCATTTTTTAAAAAGGTAGGGGGTCAAAAAGGCTATCAAAAGAATTGGAATGCTATCTGTGATACTAGCGTGAAAGTATTCACACCTGGAGTTTTATGATGAATTTTTACTAGGTTGTAGGAAAAAAAAAAAAATCACTAAATATTTTCAGTGTTGCTGGAAACTTAGGAGGAATTTAAATACTCTTTGTTCCTAGTAAACATACATGTACACCTTATACTAATTACAACAACATCTAAATATGAATTCACTGAAATTCTAAGCTACTATTTCCCTTGGAATTACAGCATAAATCTCCACAATACTGGAAACTTTGTAAAAATATTCCACATAAAAGCTACCAAACTATTTGGACATATGGCTTACCTTAGAAGTGTGGTAAAACATACAGCTGAGGAAATTAAACAGAATACATTCCTCCTGGCTATTCTGAGAAGGCCTCTTCTCCAAAGGCATTTTTGAATTCAAAATGCCTGCACCTATTCAGTGTTTAAGGACTAATATAACATAATGACTAACAAAACCAGGTTTGCAGTATTTAATCCCTTTCAAATCTCTTACCTTTTGCATGAACAAACAGCACCCAACAAAACTGGAAAACTTCAGTCACAGTGCACGGTTGTCGTCTTTCGGGGAAAAATACAGCAAGAAGACACCCAATAAGCTCAATGAATAAAGACTGACAGAACATTATACAACATTCAATCATTCTAAAACAAAATGAAGCATTACCGTATCATGGCCAAAGTCTTAAACCCTTCCCACAAAAACCTGACTAAAGATAATAAAGAGAGCTGCGCACTGGTTTAGCGCAGACACAAGTGGAACCCCAGTCTCAATCTGCACGTAATGATTCAAACGTCACTACAGCAGACCAACACAGCAGATTCCACTAGAAATAGGCCAAGACTTGAGTAGAAAATTACTGTAAATTTAGCATTAAACATGGCTGGCCTAAATGTTTTCTTTTAAGGCAAGATTGTGATCTTAGTTCCAAAGAACAGGTAAAATATCTGAATTTAAAATCTACAGAAAATGTTCTTTCTGCTTCTTCGTACAACAAATGCTAACCAACTAGCAGGGTTTACTCTTCTAATAATAGAATAATATAGGCAGTATATTTTAATTTCAACATTATATGCAAATACCCATCTCAATACATAATTCTATTCCATCTATAGTCCAATTCCTATTTACTCACCTTTTGCATTCTCCAACCCTGTCTTTTATTATAGATTCAAATACATTTGGTTACAAATGTCACTAAGTTATGGTCACAAGCACATCAAGGGAGAAGGAAAAAAAAAAAAAAA
>VFFE01009205.1:1937108-1991380 GCA_008921705.1 Burhinus oedicnemus
CCCCCGCCCCGCGCCGCGGCCTCTCATTGGGCGGCGGGCCAACGCCCCACCCGCTAGCCGCCCGGCCCCGCGCAGGCGCACCGCGCCCGCCCCACAGGCTTCCCCCCTCCGCCCCCAGCATGCAGCGCGCCCTGCCCCTGCTCCCAGAATGCCGCGGGCGGGACCGGTGACGTCACGGCGCATGCGTGGAGGGCTGGGGCGGAGGAGCAGCGGGCGGGCCCGGGGCCGGCCCAGCCCGCGCCGGTGGTGTCGCCCACTCTGCCTGGCGTCCGTGGTAACGGATGTTACTGCACAATTGCTACAGCACCTGCCACTTACACTTGGTAAGGGTTCGAGGTCTTCCTGAGCAAAACCAAAAACCAAACCAAACCGCTACTGGGTAACTACCCCAAGAGACGGTTAAATAAAACCAGGAGACCACGCGTTCAAGCGGTGTTAAGGGCAGCTACGCAGTGTTCATACAACCAAGCAGAAACAAGGGCATTCGGGTCTTCAAGTATGTTTGACGAGTTTTAGACTATTATGAAGAACAAAAACCGAATTTCAGAACAAAGCCACAAAACAAGAAGAGAGACACCTTTGGTTTGAATCACTTCTGTTTTGAGTCAAAACTGTAAATGGGTGGAAGCGGAGCGGGTGAGTTCACCTGGAAAGGATGAACAGCAGCACACTGGAAAGATGCAGCGAGGGCTCCTGCGGCAAAGGCCCTGCCGAGCAGAGAGGGGACTCCCAGAAATAAGCCTTGGGCAGCGGTCAGTTCTAGCACAGGTACGTGTGAATTAAGAGATGAGTAAAACAGACTGCACTAATAAGAGATTTATTGGCTATGGCTCTTTGCTTCAGTACTACTAACATTTCAAAGCTAACAAGAATGCAAACTTTAGGGAAAAAAAGAAACCTCAAGAAAAGATCATTTGGCTAACCTGAGATGTTTTCCAGGACATGAGTATGCATTTTTTACCCAGCAGCGAGAGCACCAGACGGCAGAAAGCCCAAGTTGGTGCTAGAAGATGGCGATGGCAGCGGGGTCCCCCCCATGCCTGCAACCCCTGGCCTGCCAGGACGACTTGGGAATCTTGCCTGTTTCACTGTAACATTAAAAACGAATGGTTAGGCTGTATCTAATGCCTTACATCTCTTTTTTTTTTTTTTTTTTAAACACAGAGGAGTTGTGAACTTTGCAGTGAGGCAGCAGCTGCTTTGAGGTACACAGGGCATTGATGGGATGTGCTCTGCCACCCCGAAGTCTGTATATAATAATACTGTAGGGCTTTTCTGCTAAGCTAGATCTACAGTATTCATTGAAGCAGAAAGCAGCAATAACTTAGTGCAGTATTTTATTTTCTACTGAGAAACATAAATCTGCTCTTTCAAAATCCTTTAGATAAAAAAAAAAAGTGACCAACCCCCACAGTATTAAACAAAGCATAGGTTAAAGGTAAGGTTATTATGCTGTGATTACACCTGCATACTTCCCTATGTTTTTATGCATCCAGACTTTGTAAATAAATGTTTGAACTTGACTCCTCTTGTGTAGAAGACTTTAAAAAAGGTAATATTTCATTTTAATGGTCTACTGAAAACTTAGACAAGAAGCATTTTAGACATAATAGAGAGACTGAAATCTTTTTCATGCCTGAGGACTTGATTTCGCTTCTTCTCCCACTTGACCTCTCCCCCCTTTTTCCCCCTCCCGTACAAAGAAGCAACAATTTTATTCAAGACAACAGCAATGCTCAACATGAACACTGAAATAGGGATATCCTCACCTGGAATGTCAATTACTGGAATAATTTCCACTACTGGATTCCGTATTATTATCTACCAATATTGTAAGAGTAAGTTACAGCCACTGGTGTTCCCACCAACGCAAAACTCTAATGGGGCTACCCCATACATCCTCTCAGTCTGCGTCCCTCACAACTGCTAGGCTATCCTACAATAAAATACATTTTTTACTGTTTTAGAAGTTTCAGAAACTTAGCTTATGAACATGCTATGAAATGGACTTCTGTGTGAACTACAAATAGGACTCAGAGCATCAGAGGGCTTCAGGCACATGTATGTATTTGGTTTGTGCCCCCCAAGCTAGTATCACCCTGGGGAATGCAGCCCTGGCAAGCTGAGCTCTTCAGACAGGTGGCACAACAGAGACACAGCAGCTCACAGAACAACTAGTGAAGCTTTTCAAAACAGGGTTGCACAAAAATAAGGCAAATGCCCTTAAAGTTCTTTCCATTCTGGTGACTTTGATAATAAACTGTAGCTTCCTTGCAAAACACAGGAAACAGGTAGCAAATCTTGAGGCCAAACAAGTAGTGCACAGTCACAGCACAGGCCCTGGCTGTGCTGGCCCCAGGTACTGAAGATTGACACTGACATTTTTGAAATGGTGGTTAATGTCCACCTGCAGAGAGAGAAGGTGGCCTCCCAGATAAGGCTAGATACAGACCAGGCAAAGTCCAATCTCCTAATAAGGCAAGTCCAAGATGACCAACTCTTGGAAGTATTTGTGTAGAGGAAAACACACCACAGAAACAGTATTCTCCCTGCAACCTTCCCAACACAGCCAGTCTCCTGATACTTCTGATGCTATTTTGCCAATTTGCATGAGTTCATCAGGAATCTTCCAACCTCTGGTATTTTACCTTAAGCCTCAGTTGATGAAGACCAATGATTACATGAAGATTTCAGCTGTCTTTTGAAAAGGAGAATGTTTCTCCATCTCATGACTAAGAAACATAACAAAGAAGCAAAAAATAAAAATCAGTTTATTTAGGTTAGAATTGCTGCTGCATTAAAAAAAAAAAAAAATGAAGCGGTGTACACTTATCTTATTTAGGGACTAGGAGTTAGAAACTCTGCCTTACCGGAGCAAAAAGCCGAGCTCCTACCACCTGATTTGAGAAGCTGAACAGAGATCAAACAGCATTGAAGCAGAAGAGCTGACACAGTAGCTCCCAAATCAAAAGCTGTTCTCTTCTGAGAACAGAAAACAGCTTGAGGACATGCTATCAGTTTTGGTGAGCACTGGTGAACAAGAGACATAATGATACCATATCTGACATTAGGATCCCAAGAATTTCCCAAGCCAGCCTCCCTTATAGGCAGAAGAGACCATGAAATGATTATGCACAAGAGACCTTACCTAATGAGAATCTTGCACTCTTAAGTCTCGTTCACAGTGGAAGCAGACAAGAGGCAGGGAAAAAAAAGTCCTCATTTTGCAGAGTAAGTTTACAGCAGGATCTTGTGAATGGCACTTTTCCTTCCTTCCTTGTGTGAGAGAGCCTGAAAGGAGGCAGTGTTAAAAAAACCAGAACATATCTTTAACGTGGCGAATTTGAAAACATCTCCTTTTAAGTAGAGAAATGCTAGAATTTTATTAACGGTAAGTAGTTTGGGTTATTTTAAAAGAAATCTGAATGTTAGCTAGCTAGAGTATAAAATACTCTAAATTGAAGCTAAAATTTAAATTATCGAAGTCAAAGTGGGTAAGTCAAACTGTATGACACCTGTATGTCTCCATTTTAAGATTTCAGCCCACCCTATTTAGTGGACAATTTTCCTTAATTCTTTGTATTTATTTCTCAGTGAACAGTGTTCCTAAAATGCTGGGTTAAAAATTGAAATATAACAATCAAAATACTGTTTATCATTTCTGGGAGAGGAACTCTTGGCAATAATGAATGATGTAATTTACTGACACCACTACAGTTATAATGCCAACATCCTTCCTCTGTGTATATTGTCAATATTTGCAAAGACCTATCTCACATGCACTTTATTACCAAAAGCTAGAAAGCTAAAAGAATAGCTTTCCTCAGGGAAATGTTAACTGAAACTTACCTTTGCCAGGCACACTTAACCATCGCAAGTCCTTGCTGTATTTTTTAACACACAAAGTTAATTTTACAAATAATTAGTTAAAAAGAAAGTGATGAAGACTTTCTTGCTGTTTAGTTACAGAAAGCTATTATCTTTATTTCCTTTTCCTCTAAATGAGACAACAAAATGATACTGCCTGTCTGTATAACATTAGGGCCATTTAGATAAGCCAGGAGAATTATTTTGTAAACTCCTGTAGCTACA
The DNA here is from genome assembly GCA_008921705.1 of Burhinus oedicnemus. Classification (NCBI taxonomy): domain Eukaryota; kingdom Metazoa; phylum Chordata; class Aves; order Charadriiformes; family Burhinidae; genus Burhinus; species Burhinus oedicnemus. Next base: position 1,941,201 of record VFFE01009205.1, read on the forward strand.
CCAGTATAGTTTCCTCTGTAGACACCAGCGTAATCCCAATGTCTCAACAATGTACACATACGAAATCTGAAGTTTTGCTCAACTGCAGCAATGTAAATCCCACATTGCACTGACACAGCTTGATTATGTTGAAGATAATTATAGGTGTAATAGAACTAGATCAGAAACTGTTTATACAACTAAATGTCAGTACCTTTCACATCACAAATAATTTCATGTAATGCTACACTGCAGATCCCGTTATATTAAGCATGTACACCAGGCACACTTCATCTTGCTACAGCTTAAATGCAGGCGTTAGGAAGTATTCATTTTGATGGTCTATCAGTACTGTTGTACAGAGCAATAAATGAAAAATGGATTACTAAATAACACAGCAGAAATAATTTTCTCAGAGACGATAGAACAAATAGGACAGGAATTTGCCTGGGACACCTTGTTAATACTATCATCTATTCATCATATGTGGACACTGTTTCAGGGAAGTTTAAAGGAGTGCACGACATAAAACAGCAAATCTGTGCCTACATCATCTGCTCCTTGGAAACAGTTTCATTTAAAAAATAGACCTAGTTATATTTTAATTTACAGACTGAGAGGATTGGATTGTAAAATTACAAGACATGATTTTTCCCTTTTATTTTTCTTCCTTTTTTAAAATCTGTGACAGTTTTCTAATAGATCTGCTAAAAATAAATTTAAAAAATACTATTAGGGATTCTGCAGGACTTCAAAGGAAAAAAGGAACAGTGGAGAACATGAGGACAGAGCTCATATGCGTATGTGCATTTTTATCACCTGTGCACAGATTTGAGAAAGCAGCAGCTCAGAAAGGATGATCATAATCTAAAGACAGAATTCAGACTGGAGTAAGTAAGGATGCAACTGAATTATTCAACTGCAATGATAGGTTAAAACAAGGCAGCACCTGACAACCAGGAGACAACTCGCATTCAGGAGAAATGTCCATGCCCTGTACGAAATACATGAAAAATAGCAATAGTAAGTGCTGTGTATGTAACTAAAAGATTTAGTAAACACACAGAAAGTAATGCAGGGTTTTAAAAAGAAAAATTCAGAAGGTACTCCACTGCCAACATGCTTATCCTGGAACATTAAATGCATCATCATTTCAAATTAAGTCAACTTATGGACCAGACCCTAGACTGTATACTCCTTCCTAACCTTAACTACTGAAGGGCTGGAACAACAGCTTATTTTGTTTGTAAGACAACAGAATTACAGGAAATTGATTCCCAGAAAAATTATACAACAGTAAAGCATGGTCTTTGGTAGGAGGTGTGTGGTGTACGCGTATTACATCCTTGGCTTGAATTTTTTTTTTTTTTAAGCTCTTAAGAATAATTTTAGTTTTAGAGCTTAACACTGAAACCTAACTTTTGCTGCTGAAAAATACATGTTTAATCCTTACACAGCATTATTTTCACATATTGAGGCCGACATCATGGGTAGTCAAAGAATATGTTTAATAAAAAATAATTAAACTTCCATTTGCTCTATAGAACATCATAGAAAGTAATTCAATAAATTACAAATGACTTTTTAAGACGCTTGTTCAACTACAGAAAGCAAATTCAGACTACACAGAACACAACTGGCAAATATTGCAAATGTCCAAAAAAAACCTGGACTAAGACTTGGATCATGAAGCCTGAAACAAGGGATAGAAATACAAGGCAATAACAGCTAAGGTTCTTTTAGTAACTACCAACACACACTTTATCATCACCTTGGATATCCTTTTAATTTTAACTTCAGTATTAGTGTAATTCTACTGAGGTTTCCTTATAACCCTTAACTTTATACAACCGTATTTGCATATAGTTTAGCTGATAGTGGGACATTTTTTCCCCTTCTGGTTCAAACAGATTAGAAATAAACCAAATATTTTACGTTCAAGTCTACACCAGCCTTCATTACTTCAAACTGTAATTGCCTTATTACATAGAAAGAATCACTAGAATGGTAACCAAACTCACTTGACCATAATTAGGAAAATACTTTATTTCATAAATCTGATATAAATTAGGTTTTAACCACAAGATTTAGGATTTGTTTTGTGGGGTAAGGGTGAGAAGTGATGGTATTGTTGACATACTCCATCAGCAAACTAAGTTAATAACTGTTTGTAAAACTTTGGCTATTTCATAGATGCATCCCAGTTAAATAAAAGTGCTATGTTACAAAGGGCAAAATATTAAATATGAAATTATTTTTCATCATGAAGAATTGCTACCCCCTTCTCTTGGCAGTTTTTAATTTTCACTATTGCTAAGACACTGCATGAAGGGCCAAAAATCAGAATACTATTTGGGAAAATACGTAACCAGCACAATCCAAATGGTACTTGTATAATTGTTTAATTACATGTAATACTGCTTCTAATCATGGGGCTAGTTATTTTGCACATAGAAACTTATATTTCATTGGTAAAGTTCTTGATAAAAAACAACACAGTTGTTTTACTGTACAAGCAAGCAACAGAACTATATCAAAATATACAGTTTTTGTTTTTTAAATTTATCCCTTTGTAAAGCTTTTTCAATGACTTCTACTAGTACCTGTATCTATTTTCTCTTAACACTTGCCTATTCTTGGACCGGAAATGATGTAACCGAGGTCAGCTGAAGTCTCGGTCAGTTCAGAACTTCCGTAAATGTGAATCTGGGCCTCAACTGTGTCAGAGTAATAGCAGCTTAAGAAGAAGGAGGAATCATATCGCAGATCAAATATTAGACAGATTTTATATAGTAAAGGGTTCTAAGGATTTGGACTTAAACAGATGTCTTATGCCCTGTTACTGTGGTTTCTAGGAATAGTCTGTCTTCCTTACTATTCAAAGTGCTTTTTCTTTAGTGGGTAACTCAGCATAATATATGAAGCGATATCCCAATAATGATTTTGGGTAATATTTAATATTTAGTCAGACTTAAATCTGCAGAGAAGTTTAAACTCAAAAGGAGTTCAAAACTATCTATACTTTATTTACCATTATTAACTGGTAACTCCAGGAGGTTTTATGACATAAAACACAAATAGAAATTTACACAAACAAAGCAAACAAACAATTTTTACATGAAGTATGCAGTGTTGAAAGGTCTTTTCAGTGGCACTTTATGACAGTTTGCCTCTTCTGAGTCTTGGGGAAACTACTCCTCATTTTGGGACACTTAATTCTGCAGAGGGAGCCCAAAACTTTGCAAGATGTAAACTCAATAGATCTACATGGTGCCAAGTAGCATGAGATAAGACAGTTTTTGCTTTAATTTCCCCCTACTGCTGTCAAAAAGAACAGTTGTAATAAGGGGGGTAAAACCCCAACGGTCGTATCTCAAATAACTCAGATTTTAACGTGATATACAGGATGTCTTTAGAAAACAAAACAAAACCTGAAAACAAGTAATAGAAACCAATGTAAACTTCCTAAACTAACTCAGCTGAGGTAACAGGTAGCCAGTTTAATTGGCTGATTGGGAAAAATTTATCTTCTTTTAAACACACTTGTACCTGAATTGGAAACAGCAGTGCATTACAACACTAGAGCATTTTCATGTAATTAAAGCAATGGATGGTGATGTAGATTCTACAGCTTTCATGACATTCATTAGCTGCCCAAATTATTGCTGAGTTTTGATCTGTAAATTATAAGTGTCAAGGAGGCTGTAAAACTATATTCAAATTAAATCAATAATATGCATAAAGTATTCTGTGTTCACTGCAAATATATTAAATATACAGCTCTTACTTGAGCATTATTTTCATAAAATTAACCCCCCCAACAAAATTATAATGCCTTTTGTTGTAATTTTACACCATTGTGTATTTGATAGTACATACAAGTTCAGAAACTTATGAACTTCAAGAAATATTACATGCAAAACGTCTCTGAAAGCAGTTTGCACTTCTAAACAAATACTGAAATGTTCGGTCAGTAAATCATTGATGCACTCAACACTGGGCTATTTACAATGAAATAATTAAAGAATAAATTCAAAATCAGTTTATAATTTAAGTGCAGAGTCTGGGGTCAGTCTTCATCGCTAGAATCTGAATCCTCAGATGAAGATGATGTACTATCAGATCCAGATGAAGCATCTGCTTTCTCTGAACCCTCATCTGTGCTGTTTTCATTGTGAGAGCTTGGCTCTGTTCCCCCTTTGTCTTCCTGATCTATAATCCTAGAATTTTCCTCCTTTTCTTCTGTGGGCTTGGCTGAGCCCATGTCATTGCTTTCACTGTTCTGTACATCAAAAATATTAGACTGAGACAAAGCTGGGATATGAAGATTAAGGCCTGGAGTGAGAAGCATCCCTGGGTAAAGTATGTTGGACAAAAGTAATGGGTTAAGAGAGAGAGGATTGGCAGCTGCAGCAGCAGAGGATGTTGAAGGAGAACTTGAAACAGAGTTTTCACCACCAGTATCCGTATTTTGGTCTTCTGTCCTTTCTTTCTTTATATCTGCCTCCTTTGAATCGCTTCCCTTTCTTTCCTCTGAAATAGATTCTGTGGACTTTGTTAGAAGTCCTCCCATGCCCAGCAGGTTTGGTAATCCAGCCATCCCTGACAGCAGCATGGGGAACATGGCAGCCATGTTCTTCGCTTCTCCTCCAGTAGTTAAGCCAGCTGGCATTCCCATCAATCCTGCTGTTACTTGCAGCGACTGCAGGTTTTGCAGGTTTTGTTGTAAGGCCTGAAGACTAGGCAGATCCACTCCTGGAAGCAATCCGTTAGCTAGCAGAGGGTTAACTGATACACTTGCAGCAGTGGCAGCTGCTGCAGCTGCTGTTGCCTTAGCAGTCTCACTTTTGGGGCGCCTTCCTCTCCGGCTTACTTCTTCCCGCACAACAGGTCCAGTGAGAATACGGTCAAACATACCTTCTGGAAGAAATCCCTGCAAGAGACACATTGGGTATTTTCAGTATTTTTAGAAAAGTAAAAGCAAATGAGACCCAAGTGTACAGTTAACAGCGTCAAAGATTATTCTGGTATGCTAGCACAGCAGCTTCATCTCCAGACAACTCAGTGGAACCTGTGGTGACTCTGCGTTATCACACCTCAAACGTCTGAAGGCCCATTTCCACAGGTTATCTTCTCAGACCCTCTGCAAACTCATCCTTAGAGGTCTGTTTGCAGATCAAGCCAAATATAGCTAATTATAGCAGCAATCTCAATTTAGTATCTAAACCAGCACTGCTTCGCAGTATTACCACATTACAATCATTTGACAGTTTAATTGAAAAAATTACTCAATTTAAAGTTAAATATAAATGTGTGATTGCACACAGACCAACAGTCTCCAAGCCCTTTTTATTATTGTCTAACGTCCTCATATTTCACCTCATCCATAAACTTAGGAATAAACAGTAAAGACTTGAGTTCAATTAAAATTAAATTCAGAGCACTTCTTTTTAGGGCTTACACGTTATTACTTCACCTCTGTACGCCCTCCTACCTAATGATGAAGAAAGAATTGCAACGGACACTAGCATTATTCTCTTTGAAATGCATTGTCTTGAAAACTCCTCTTAAAAAATGGCAATCATAAGATCAATTATTACTCACCTCCATACTACAATAGCCTTTTTTTCCCCCAGCAAATATCTCTAATTTAAACTAGCCTAGTTAAACTAGAGGAATTCACAACTCATGCTCTATTCTTCTGTCCTGTGAATCACTACTAAATTCTAGAATTAATTCTGCTATTATTTATACCTTTATTCACTGCAGTCTAATCCTGTTCCTAATTACCTATTTTTCGACCACAAGGGTACTGGAGAGACTGGCATTTAGAACTTCACAGAAAGATTACAAGTTCTGTTGATAGTGAACTAGGAAAAAAATTAACTTGGTCATTTCTTGGCCAGAGACTGAAGGTGCAGTGTAAATATAATACAATTCTGACAAGTTATAGTAGGTGAGGAAATAAGACTTCACAAGATTATTGACAAAACCATCTTCACTTCTGTTAGACGCATGGAATGGAAGAGTAACTGGGTTACCCAGAAACCATTCTTTATTATACACCACAACTTTTTGTTCAAAAGTTGAAAATATGTCCTTATCTCCAAGGTAAACAGGGAATGAACTTGGAACCATACACCATACTTGAACCAATGACACTTAAAAGTAAAGAGAGACCAGCTATATAACGGTTCCTGTAATGAAAATGCATACCTACTCTTTTGTTGGAACTGTGGACAAAGTCTATCAAAAAACTTGCTTCTTTTAAATTTAACCAAGTACAAACCTCAAACAAAACAAAACCTCAAACTCACTGAAGGCACCTTGCCACCAGTAAGAAGCTGGCTCAGGACTACTAGGAAAAGTAGTACTCTTATCACTAACATTGTCAGCAATCCATACAGAAGGAATACATGGCCAACATTGAGGTTGTAATACAGACCTGTTCCCAAAAATATATTAATATATATTAACCTTGTTCCTTCCACTGGAATCTCAACACTAGTTTTTAGCTAAAAACAAAACCTCTAAGAAACAGAGAACAGAAATTCTAAGTAGTAGAAAATAGCTATATTAATACTTGATTTACATTTTGATTGAGGACAGTAATTTCTTAAAGGTGCATACTGAAAGTAAATTAACTAAAAAGTAAAATAAATATTTAAAATTATATTTATCTTCCTAACTGTAACTTTAAGATTAAGAAAGTATTCTATGGACTAATACCTTTCCTAAAAACCTTCAAGGCTACGTTTATGAGATTAAAAAGTCACAGTAATATAGCACCTTCAACCAAATATCTAATTTGGGGTTGCCAGCCACTCTCCCTCCCTTTCTCCTACTCACAGCTGTGCCAGCAAACCAGCTCAGGGAACTGAGCTGGCAGGAAAAAAACCCTAACATTGACTCACATTTCACATTTAATGTAATACCAGAAATGAAAAGCATGCCTTTTGGCCTGCCTTTTTTTTCTGGTTTGCCTTGTTTGTTTTTAAGATACATTTCACGTCACAGTTATCTTATTCTGCAAATACTCACAGACTGTTTTACAACTTCTCCCCATTCAGGAGCCACTCCATACTCTGGATTTTCTTTCAAGAACCTGCATAAATCCTTCAGAGGGGGAGCAAACGCACCCCCCACCTGAGAAGCAGAAGATACAAGTCAGGAAATAGTTCTCATTCGCTAAGAAAAAGGCAACATGCATACCTGACACAGTTTCATTAAAGTCTCACTTTAAATTATCAAAAAGTATTATACAGCTTTTGATTGATACCTGGTGGTGTATGTGAGATACTCTTGTTCTAAATTCACTGAACTCAAACTCATCTATTGAACTCATCCTTTGCAACTTCAATATTTGACATTCCTACTAATGTTTAGTGTCAGAGTTTATTTAGACATGCAATGAATAAAAGAGCAATACATGAATAGAGAACAACAGTGGTCCAAGCATTAACAAGAAGGTTGTAATTACAGTCTCGTTAAACTTTCCCTTTATCCAATAAATCAGTCCTATCCTATCATTTCAGTCAACTACTAAAGTCAGTTCCATTAAGAGGCGCTGCTTCTCTTGGGAAATTACTTCTTGCAATTTTTTTCATGCGCAAAAAGCCAAGTTAAGATTGCTAGACAGCATGTCCTAATAAAATCATATAAGCAGGAAAGGAAGCTTTCAAATTAATCAGAATTATTACTCATATCCAGAAAGAAAGAAGAAACAGCAGAAAGAAGAAAGGACAAAGAATTCCAGTTTATGCTCAACTCTCTCTATAAACTGCAACTTAAACTCATGTTTTCTAGGCTACTTTTGATCCCCTCACCCTCTGCTACTAAATGTGTAACTGAACTACAAAAGAAAATGAGATGAACTGAGGTTGATGATGCAGAGAAGTTGAGGACAGGTTACAAATGGGAAAACTGAGGTTAAAGTAACAGAACAGAGTCTCAACTATGGTGTGGAAATTTATTAGCAAATAAAGCCATCATGAAAACACCGGCTTTTACAGCAAGCACAGATCAAATCTCTCACTCCTTGATCATCAACTTTGAAAAGATTCCTCAGGGCACAGCTTACTGTAGAGCAGCCAAGGGTCTGTTTTTCAAGAGACTAGCAACCACACAGGTTCCTCTTTAGAGCTGCTGTCTCAATGCACTGAAGAGATTAAAGACTCTCAAATTCTGCCTTACTCTCCTCTACAGATGCAAAAAGCTTCTGACCTTAATATAGCAGCATAAAAAAAAAAACTTCCCTGCTTTCCTTGCAACTGCTCTCAAAAAGAAAAGCTAGCAGTATCACAAGAGAAAATGCTCCATACACTGATGCAAAGACTCAAAGACTCCCACTGGACTGCTGCTCTGGTACTACATTGACATTCAAAGACACCATCCCACACGTCTGTCCCAAATCTGTTCAATAAACTGCAGTAGCGTTCTGCACGCTTTTTGCAAATACTGCCTTTTAGCCTTCCCCAAAGCCTATTCAAATGCATTACGCCTTTCCACAAACTCTGATCACCTGTCCAAAAACTTGAATTCAGCACCTGGTCTCCCATCTGTTGGGATTTTACACAAGAACGCCCATTCTACTTTTGTTCCCCTGTTACGCTACTGTTTAACCTAGCAGTATGATTTACAATAGATATATTCTGGCGAACCATAAAGATCAAATGCCAGCGATAACTGAAAGAAGAAAAAAGCAAAATAATCCAGGATTTAAAGCAATTCCAATGGACAGGTTTCTACGCACCATCAATATAATTTTAATCATGTCAAAAGTCTTAACGAAAAGATGTACACAAAATGTAAAACTTATGAGAAAACTGCTACGTTGATCAGAACAACATATACGTCAGTGGCCATGCCTCTGTATTAGTCGATGGCACAAATATTGCAATATAGAGTGTTCAATCCTATCTGAACATAAACCACAGGGTAAGTTTCTGGCCATATCTTACATATTTTCATAGATGCAAAACTTTTACTAGAAGACTGTCATTGACTTTCTTGCTCTGTGCCAAAACCTTAAAACAGAAGCCTTTCATTTGTACACAGTATTTTAGCAAGTGTAATATTAGAATTCTTCATTTCAGGTAACATTTGAGGAACATCGGAATGGGAACAAGAGTATGAGTACCTTTCTTGCATTTCTTCTATTTATGAGCTGAACACGTTCTTCACCAGTCAAACTATTAACATCCAGTTTATTAGGGTTTCGACAACGGTGTCTTTTTTGTTTGGGCCTCCCATCATGGAGCTGCATCCTCTGTTATAAAGGAATTTAAAAGCCAATTATCTGTCTGGTATAACTGTTTTAAAAATGGTAAGATAGCTGTACATTCTCTTGAACCAGGCATTCCTTTGAAGTGGTCTTCGATTTCAGAAATATTTTAATAACAATGTTAATTTACTAATCACAATCATACAATAAGCAGCCCAGTAGACAGCACTAAGTCCTCTCTCTGATGACTCTACCCCATTGCTTTGTTTTAATAATTTCTCATTTTTTGAGTGCTTTGACTGTGAGGAATGTTGCTACTATTTTGTATTATAACATCTTTAAGGAGAAGTAAGGTTGTTATTCCAGACATCATAAACATGATTTTCTTACATTCTGTTCAACAGTAACAAATCTCAAATTCAGAGCTAAAATGAGAACATCATACCCACACATCACTACCATAACACTGTAACGTAGGTATGAGATACATCCCACAGTAAAGTCTTTAATCCTCTTGGATGTCACTAAATATGCTGTTACACATTTTCAGCTCCCATCATCAGTATCATGGTAATATGAGTTTTCTTATCTTAGACAGTTTTTCTGATCCTAGGTAAAATTAGACAAAGATCAAATGTCTTTGTTTAGTATTGCTTTTCTTAGCAACTACATTTGTGAGGGAAAAGCAAGGCTTGTGGAGCTCAAATTACGTCAAAAGAAACAGACATTTTCCTTTTCCTAAACAAAACAGAAGAACACTGAAAGAAAAATTCCGTGTAACATCAAATACAAATTCAAATACATTTTATGAGAAATGTTTTACTGTTTCGCTAAAACAGAGCTGAAACAAATACTCACAGGAATACAAGCTCCTGAATCTTCAACATATCCAGGATGTTCTTTAAGCCACCTTTCTAAATCTTTCCTTTTGGGGGCATCATCACCTGCAAGCCTTGTTCCATCTTTTAGGTTAATAACAGGAACTGGACTGTCTGCATCAAGCATGCCTTGGGACTGCGTGTAAGTCAGTGCTGGGTTTATTCCTGCAGCAACTTGACAGGAGTTAATAGCTGGATTAACCTGGAGAAATTAAAAACATTTGACTAAGTTCTCCACAGAAAACAAACCATCACCATTACTCCATGTATGATACAATGAAGGCCACAGTCCTGCAGATCATTATGCATGCACTCAAGGACTCAGTGAGATTACTCATGCCATAAACACAGCCCCCTTGTAAGTCACTGTACAATCAGGTCCTGTAACAGATGTTACAGGAAAATATGACAGACACTGTTGCTAGGTAAATATCAAGTTTTTAATAATACATTGTTCTTTACAGTTCATCAAAACTAGAATTAAATTTATTTTTTAAAAGTATTTATCAATATTGAATATATCTAATATTTAGTAAAACTCTACCAGTTCTCATTTGTGTAGTCATAAACTGTCAGTGAACAATTTCAGAAAAAAACTCAACCCAACACTTTTGAGTAATAAAGTTTTTGTTGTATGTTGACAGCTGGTTATGCTCAGTTAAGGGATTAACAGTAATTTGGACCTTACTTTTTGGTATAAAATCAAGTTTACTTACATGATTAGGCTGTTTATTTCTATTTATGAAGAGGACATCAACTCCCTCCACATTCTTCCTTCTTCCTCTTCTCTTTTTGACTACAGGCTGACTGTCAACTATGACTCCATTGGCACTGGCTGTTAAGTGACTGGAAGTACCTAATTAATGATGAAATAAAATCAGTGTCAGATGCTCGAGCTGTTCATAACAAGAAACTTGTCTGAATAAAAAAAGGAAATAAAATTACTTGTAACAGTGCAAGCGCATGTAACTTCTACATGTAATATCTAACAGAAGTTGCCTATTGTTTTATGACTGTTTAAAACACTATTAATATCAGGCTCTGAAAAGCCACTCTACTACGAAAGTTTCCTTTTACTGTCCCCTACCCCCTCCAAATAAATCTGTACAGGGAGGAGAGCCATTAAAAACTGCTGACATCACACACACTCAGAGGCAGACATCCCTAAACAAATGTTTGTAACAAGACCTTAATGGTATGTCACAAAAGAACAAGAAAGTACAAAATGCAAGTGAAGGGCAGTGTTTTTTTAAAGGAAATATTCTCATCCGCGTATATATGCAATCACAATGAATTGCAGTCATTTCATCAGAAGCTGGCGTAAATCAAGCACCCAATTCTAATAATTTCAAATATTTTAATCCACATTTTAACTGCTTACTTTAGGCTCATTTTTATTTGTCAGTGTACACCTACTGTTATTTTTTATGAAAATAAGCTACAAATTTTTTTGGCTATTTTTTTTTGGTTCTAGACTACTGTCCTCCATTGTTTCTTTAAATGAGGCAGGAAATAATAGGAAGAGTGCAAACTGGCACAGGCATAAATCTGGGACTCTTCATCTTTACTTACAAACTAGCCACGGTAAGTTCTAATTTAAACTAATTGCTGTCAGTGTAGAGTGATGCACTTCATAATTATTAAGATCTTCTTGTGGGGATGTTTATAATGTATAATGGCATCTTTCTAATAAACGAACATTACAGCGACTGACACTGTGAGAGTATTCATGTGGTCCAACCTCAAGCCTCAACTTAGGTGCCCAATTTCCCTAACACACTGGGGAGAATTCCTCCAGACTGCAGTTTAGAACAAATAGGATTGCAAACATCTCTCTCCACTGCTTATACATGGAGATGAACAGAAGAACACAGAAGATAAGATTTAATACTAACCCTTATGCCTTCTGACATTTTCCGTACCTGATTCAGGAAGTGATTTTGGGAAGTTGACAAGGCTGGTTTCTGAAGCACTCTGGAGTTCACGTAGCCGGGCCAGGTATTGCTGCTGTCCCAATGCACCTTCCTCGCTTTCAAATGGCCTTTTCTGAGACAATCCCTGCTTCTGAAAAGTCAATTTCAAACCACCTTCCTGTTAAATAAATGCCAGGGTTAGAAGAGTCTCTTCTGAAGCAGAAATGACTACTTCATAATCAGAATTCTCACATACAAACAGCTACTCCAGAAGAGTTGAGGAAGAATGAAAACATTGTATTAGACCTTAAAACAAGTCTTGCTTCTGCTCCATGTAAAAACCCCAAATCTGAACAGAGATTTCATGGAATTGCTTCTATTAATATAAATTCTAAATTATCTACTATCTCAACTGAAAAATCCACACGCTGAACAGCTGTCTACCTCCCTAATCCAGTCCTAAAGTAATGCCAAACCCAATTACAAGAGGAAATTTTCATACATTTTTACATGCTACGAACAGGTCACAAACTACAGATAAGAAAAACATTTGAAGCTTCTAGCCTGCATTTAAACTGGGAAATTTACCTATAACCCTCTATAAGGCCATGAAATAATAAAGTGTGTGCTGGATAGGACATGCTGAAATGTTTACAAAAAGCCAAACAACAGAAATACCTTATTTTACTGCCCAGATTTCTTAGGAATAGCATAAAACAGGCTGTCTGAGGAAGCACCAGAATGGCAAAATTTCCATTCAGAGAGAGAAATAACAATGACTCCTTCCAGTGGCTTATGCAAATTAAGAAGAACAACAACAACCAAAAATCCTCCCCAAAACCAAACCCCAAAACCAAACACTCAATGCCCAGAAGCAGCAGACCCAAATACCCACAAACAAGTGTGTGAAGGAAGTGAGAGTGAGAGCAGGCAGCCACTTGCAGGTAAAGCATGCCGCACACCGCAATCGCAATCAGGTCCTAGGGCAATAAAAATAAACATACGTCATTGATTTTCACTGTAAACTCCTTTTCTCGTACATGCTTCTTCACCTTTGACATCTGTGGTGATTGATCATATTCTTCTTTAACACCTGCAAGAGGGGGTGTTGGTGCGCTGGGCTCACTGTAATCTGCAGCTGCACCTGGGCTATCCAGAAGTTTGGTTGTGTAGAAAGATGCCACCATACTGCTGTCATAGCTCCTTCTTGCTGAAGGCCATTTACCTTTCAACACTGTTTGACAAATACTGTCAAGTCGATTAATCATAACTCGATCCTAAAAAACAGAGAAAGTATTTTTGTAAGAGTAATGCTTACCAGCACCGTACACATTAGATTTGTGTGTTATCTTCTAATTCTAAAAAGAAGAGACATGACAACATTTTTAATCACTGGGCTTAAAAGATTTCTACGGTCCTGGCTTTGTACTGATTTCCTGTAGAAGTTTGTGAAGCCACCTCTGTACTTATTTTCACCGCCTGTAAACAAACATGCCATCTCTCTCATCTATACAGGGTCTAGGGCTTGCAAATACTCAAAACGCATTATCTCACTGATTTTTTAAGGAAATATATGGTAACTCCTGAAGTAGAATTTGTAGGTCTGGCTTTGTCTCATTGGTAGCAGGGTCTGAACCGGTCAGCAGCACCATAAGGTAGTTGGCAAACAGCACTTACAAAACTAAATCTACAGCCTTTTATTCACGTCTCATTTTAGCTTTTGAAACCATATTATTCCTCATTCACATTCTTTAGACACCAAACAGATCTGACTTCACACACCTGCATAATACATAGATCTCGAGTCCCAGTAAACTCAGCTGAGTATGTAGGCTCCAGAATCTATCGTTTTCTGATAATTTCAGAGTGCTGTTATTTGTCAAATAAAAAAAGTGAACACTAAAATTACCATTTTTTTGCCAAATTCAAGACCCTCCCCTATATTTAAAAAAATGTCTGGTTTTGTACACTCTGAATGCTATTTTTCACAATCTGCCAAGCACCAGTGACACACTGCCAAGCTCCCCTTCTCAAAATGAACGTTTAAAAACTATGAAAAATAGTATTTAGATTTAAAATGCATCTTCCAGGAGCAAGTGTAACAACAACTAAAAGCTTCTGAAGTTCAGATCTTACATCTATTTTCCCTGTTTCATCACCCTTTTTGTCTCCTGCATTGCCTTCCTTTTCAGACTTTTCTCAACTGCTTGACCTTGAAACATTTCCTTCATTACAAGCTTGTGATCTGGCTCAATTTCAAGATGATTTGCAACTCATGTGTGTTCCCCAGAGGAAGATTTTGAAATTATGTTTTTTTGTTAAAATGCCAGTGTGTTGTGTATGCCTAGCAACACACTAAACATGCTAAAACATGCTAACATTTCTTTAGAACTATTGAAAAATACAGGCATAAAAAAATCTGTCACAGAAGTTAACATCACATGGGCTTTCCTACACTTTAAAAAAAAAAAAAAGGTCACACACTAAAACTGTAACTGTAATACTGACAATAAAAGCAGGTAGATTTTTCAGACCCAGAAAACATTCAAGTCAGTCTCATTTTCCTTATACATCAAGAAAGAAATCTATCCAAAAATATACCACAGTTAAACTTTATGTGGTGAACAGGCATTCCAGCAATGCACAATTTTTGCTCCATCTTCTTAGTTAAGCTAGTAACCGAAAGTGTAAGAAACTGCTCTGTGGTCTTCCATCACAGAAATTCAGATGTGACTAAAGAGCTTAAAAACATTCAGTATCTATTTCAAACAAGATGAATTTCCCGTCACTTAGTGTTATTATCTTTTCAAAGCATACTTTAGAATTTCACTAATTCACAAACGGAATCACATAGTTAAATTTTAACATAAAAGTTGTATTACACCAGTGCTTCAGCCAGCCTATACTTTAACATGACTTAGAATTTTGCAACGTAGCTGAAGGAGTCCTACTACTATCAAGAAATTTTTTCTAATATTTGGCTTAACTGTTTTCTTGCTGTTTCATTTTTTATGTTCTTTTAGACTACTCTAAACAATTCCTCTCACAGACTTAAGAACATCCAAATACCTGATAAATTACCTCATCTTAATCCTAAGTATACTTTCTTTAAAGTTCTGTCTCCTATGTAAACATTTTCTCTTTTACAGCTATAGCTATACAAACTGATGTATAAAATGCTTTGTCATGATTTTACTATAATTTACCATGAACAAAATTCTGTCTTTTTCCAAGATCTCGCCACAACTCAGTGGTACGGTTTCAACGTATTTTATTGAATATGAACTTCACAGTCCACCTTCCCCTACAACTTTGGTCTTCAAAGTGGTATTATAAACTTGCCTTTGGCCAGTAGGATGCAGCCAACATGTATCCACCTTGTAGGAGATAACTGGAATTTGGTGTCCCATTGTTCAACTGGAAACTGTCTTGCGTCTCATCTTGCGTTGTACTCAGAGAGGCTACACTCTCTTCATCATATGCTTTTATATGTGGGGTTCCTTCTGCTGAATAAAACCACTAATATCATTTGATGTCATAAAGAAGTTAAACACTCTAAGAGGTTCAGATGAACAAAACACACAGAACAATGTTCAGAGAAAGTCCAAACACAAAGTTAAACTGAAGAATTAATCTTTTAGGTTTTTTAGGATGACTGCTGATCCTTTTCTAGGCACATAAATGCCATGCATATTCCTGTTAATATTTCAACAGCCTAACATGTCAAACATTTAGCTATTTGAAATCAGAGTAATCTAGTAGACAGTCCTTACTTATTTTAATTTATTTCCTTTGTAAACCAACATGCACTAAAATATAGAATTAAAGTGAAATGAAAGGGGTGTATCACCAGAGCATAGCATATATACTGGGATACTACTTTTAAAAACCACCCCATTTCATTTACTGGATGGAATGCTGGATGCTCCATGCTTCAGACACGTATGTCTGCATCATTTAGTTTTTTCAATTTTAATCACAGAGGATTTTCTCTTTCTTATACTTCCCTCATTATTATTTTACTTTTGCCTCCATCCATACAACAATGTAAGTTTCACTATGATGTGGGGAAACAGTCCAAAACTAAAGAAGTGCTGCCTGAAAAAGTAAATACTACGTTAGCACAAACAGTTAGAGTACTGACGGACAACTCTACAGAATTCAGATTTGTCCTTAACAATACCTATGGCATTGAGTTATCTGATGCAATTTAGCTCTCCCTTAAAAGATGTTTCAAACGTGAAAAGTATGCCAAAGGTCCACGATCATTGTACAACGTATGAAATAAAACCTGGGCTTAAAATTAAAATGCAGATGAAGTTAACAGAATTTACTAGCATTTATCAAGCTCTTTGGCACCAAGTTACAGCAAAATAGCCACAAAAAGAAAAGCTGACTGATTTACAAGATTTTGCAATCTGAGGATGGCACATTTACTTGCCTAAACAGGCTGAGCTGGCAGAAAGCAAGCCTAATATTTGGACTTGTACCACATGTTATAATATCCACCATCTAGATCTAAATATTTATGTCATATAAGCATTCCTTTTCTCTGTTTTAATGTTTGCATACAACTGTTTCCTCTGAAAATGTCCTTCCACTGCTACAGGCAGCAGCAACTTCATGATTTTGTTTAAGTGGCATTTTAATTGCCCGGTAATAATATTCCCAGGAAATTAGCCCTATGGTTTCCATTTGTCATTTCCACAGACAAGAGGATTCATCTGATAAACACAATGCATTTTTCCCTGAGGTATTGGGGAAAAAAAAATAGCTTATTTACGTATGCTGTAATCCCACTGCCTACCTTCATTCTCTTCCTTTTTTCATTACTATTTGTTATCACACAGTAGAGAAACCTTTTCACATTCTGAATTTCAACAGGGCAAGACTAAAGGACACTTTGTAGTATCAAAATAAGGAACGTATTAAATAATGATTGGCTGGTTTATTAAAAGTATTAAATCACTTCCTGATCAGAGGTTTCTGAAGCTTTCAAAAGGGTCTCTGTGTTGTTTGTTCCTATATCATGTAATGACCTCAGTCTTTCCTAAGCAGGTATGTACTTTTAAGTGTTTGAAAATTTTCAGTGCAAGTACACTCCTTGGCCACCTCCAATTTACAAGAAAAAGCAGCTTACATTACTCTATAGCTTGGACAGAAGAAAGCTTGCACAAAAGCACAATGAGGAAGCTACAAAGACAGGTGAGGAAGAGTGGAAAAAACAAACAGGGAAACCAAAAGAATTTGTTTAGGAAAAAAAAGAAACAGTAGCAGAAAATACATGCACACAATGTATTTCCAGAAAACATTAGCCATTCAACTCTCCTCCCACGCGTGAACCACATGCACAGTAAGCTTGCTTAGGGAATCGGTCAACAAATCCTAGCCGCTCATCCAAGGCGCTGATACAAAGCAAAGAAAATGCTGTACCTCTGAAGTTCTTCCAACTCACTTAAAGAATCAAGCAAAAATGTTTAAGTTTACTTTTGTGGGATTTAATATCCTCTTTTAGACATTCTTCCATTAAGAATAAACTTGTTCAGTTTAAGAGTTATACTGCAGAAATAAGACTACACACATACCACGTTTTTGTGCCTCCTCTTCATCACTATCACTCTCTTCAGACGACGATGATGATGACGATGACGATGACGAGGATGATGAGGAGGAGGATGATGATGCTGAAGAACAAGATGAAGATGATGAAGAGCTAGAGCCTGATCGAGAGTGCGAACAAGATGAGGAAGATGAAGAGGATGAAGAAGATGACCTGGAAGAACAGGATGATCTATCTGAGTCAGAATCTGAGTCAGAGCTAGAGTCAGATCCCCTTTTGCTGACTCTCTGTTTTTTGGAAGCTGGGTTTGGAGTTAGAGGCTCTGTCCTTGCTGCTACCATGCGCCTGTCTGTTTCAGCCTTCAAGCCAGGTTTGTGGTCTGTATTTTGTATTGGTGTGCCATTTTTTGGACTCAAAGGTTCAGATTTCATTATTGTCTGTGTCTCCTCTGTAGACATAGATTCCTCTTCAGAAGACTGAGGGTCCTCTTTCAGACTTTCATTTTTAGCTTTTGCATCCTCAAAAGCATTCACTTTAGCATCTGACAATCTTGACTGAGGTGTAAGAGGAGAAGCAGCTAATGCCATCTGATACTGATGCAAGAGTGGAGTAGAAGTCCTTGAGAGTGCCACTTTATTTTGATTATAGTTCCTCTGGGCAGACATAAATGAGAGTTCAGGATCACGAAGAATATGATAATCTGTCCTGCTAACTCCATGTTTAGCAGCTCCAATAAGTAAATCCCTGTCATGAGTCCCACACTCCCACCAGACAGGTAAGTCTGGGTTTGGCTGGCACAGTTTTAGTCGTTCAAACAACTGTGGATGTCTAAGAGCCTGTTCTCGCACTTTCCTTAGAAGTTCAATGCGATACAACGTCCGAGAAGCACGCTCCTCTGTAATCGGCTGGATAAAAATGTTTGGGTCTACGAGTTCTGCATTAAAACAAAACAAAGATGAGAATCTGGCAAAAAAACCCCAACCCACTGCAAATCAATACTAGAAGTAGATGGCTTTAATCATTTAATACATATCTCCCCATTGTAAGCTCTCAATTTTACACTTTAGGTGTTTCCTTATTTCCTTCTCCCCCACTTCTATTTTGGAACACATGAAAGAAAAACTTTTCAAGATAAGCACTGGCAACAGAAATTAAAGATAAAACTAGAAGTGAAAATACATACACTCACCTTCTTTTGAGGGGAGACGACAGACTCTCCGGCACATTGACATAAATGCGTACAAGTACTTCTCTAAGCTCTCATCAGTTTTCTTATGTAGCCTAGCCATTGCTCTAAATTTGGTCCAATCAAATCGTCCCCTTTCAGGATCAAACACCACCCCAAATGTGGACACAACTCTGTAGAAGTCAGCTTCTTCTCTTCTCGTCCATCTTGATCAGCAAGAAAAAAAATTGGAAATTCTGTCATTTTCTTCACTATTTCACACAGCTAGCAATTATTATTTCTTCAGTATTTTTTTTTATATGTGAATGTATTAAAAATGTGTATTTGCATGCTGCTCATACCTTTGCTGTCTTTCAATCTTAGCAGCCATCTTTGGATTTAGAGCTGCTTCTTCATATGGAGGCTGCATCATACTAGTTTGTATTGGGAATGCTGGCGGGATCTGCTGGGCCTGCCTATTTTTACTTGTTCGTTGATACGCTGTTATTAGGCGGCGAAGACGTGTTGTTAAAGCAGACTGAGTGGGCCAATAGATTTTGTCTCCTTCCATCATTTGTCCATCTATATTAAAACAAAGTCAGAGGAAAATAAAGAAGTTAATCCTTGCTGGTGCTTATGGTTCTACACTAGGCAATCTAAATACATTTTAGCTAAGAGTCAGGAGAATGAAACAGTTCAAAATAGACTGAATTAGCTCAGTATTGAAGTTTTATGTATTTACCTCCATCTGCTATTACTAGATCACCTGGGGACGAAACATCATCCTGTAGAAAAACAAAAGTGAAGCAAAATTAAAAATGTAGCCCTCTCCAGAGATTTAGGTTAAACTTACATCTTGCAGACAATTTATGAATATGACAAAGAACAAGAGTAACATATATTTTGGACAAATGGCTAAACAAGGCATACAACAGACTTATACAATTCTATCCCATTCCTCACCGCCCACACAACTGCAGAAACACACAGAATAAGTTCTATCAATTTAGAGAAATACAGAAAAATGTAATAGTTTGCTCAATGAAAAGGTGGAAGTATTACATTCCAAGTGTGTTAAAAGTAGCTATTAATAGGTGCCTACTATACCTCTATGTCATCTTTAAACATTGCTGGTGCTGGTTTATATTCTGGATCTTCTACATCCCTGTTAAAATTTCAACAGAAAAGAACCCATTTCAGTAATATTTCAGAAGTCCTTATACTCTCTTCAATTAAGCAAAACTCACTTAAATTTAGATAGATACACCGTATTTCATTTTCTATTTGAAACGAGGGAAATATTTCATGGCAGCTTTGGCTTGAATCCTGCCCCCCGCAATTCACTATCTCATTCAAAGATATTCTTTATGACCACAGCTGCTAACCTCACTGATGAAGCAATGAATACAAGCAGTTCTCCTTTTCAGAAGTTACCAGTGATACTCAAACTGACCTACTGGGGTCACTGGTTAGCTACACAAGACTAATACACAAAGCTGACTGACCTGAAATCGAGTTAAATGGGTCTGTAGCACTGCGCCTCTGAAGGCTTTTGCACTTCAGTGTCTAAGTAATATTTCTGATACAGCAACACAAGGGTGGAGTCCTTGTTAACAACAGGT
Organism: Burhinus oedicnemus; assembly: GCA_008921705.1. Taxonomy (NCBI): domain Eukaryota; kingdom Metazoa; phylum Chordata; class Aves; order Charadriiformes; family Burhinidae; genus Burhinus; species Burhinus oedicnemus. Next base: position 1,961,541 of record VFFE01009205.1, read on the forward strand.
TGCTGCATTTTTCCTTTAACTGTGAAATCCCCAGCCTCAATGGTTCTGTTACACTGTTCCTAACTCTTTTCCACTCTGTGGGAGTAGAATTAAAGTAGTATTCTTCACAACAATGACATCGAACTAGCATAAAACCAGTTAAGAAGAGCATAAAGCACAACATATAAACTCAGCCTCGTTTACTTCAAGGCCCCAAAACATTCATGCCTCTAAGTGCTCATACCCATCCATAAAATCATTTGCTCTCTGTTCGGCAGCAACTGCTTTTTCATCTGGCTTGCCAACCCTTTCCAAAAAGCACAGCGCTGGGTCTGCTCTGATAGTGTTGTATTTTTCATAACCTATAAAGGAAAAAAAAGGTAACACAAATTAAACTTTCAGCTATAAAAAAAATTGAGTGTAGGGTGTTTATATTGAGGGGTGGGGAAGTACAAACGTAGTCGTGCATATTACTCACCATGTTTAAAAACTCCAATTAGAAGGGATTTATCTGCATCTGCATCCCACCACTCGGCAGGAACTTCAGAGTGATCTGGCTCAGGGACCCAAACATCAATTTCACTAAGGAGAATCAGCAACAGCATACCAACATCAATAATATTCAGAAGAAGAAATAAATTTTTATTTTCTCTTTGTACATTTGTACTTTATGTGGGGATTTTAAAACTTCTCTCTTCAAGCACACAATATTCCATGTCCAGCAAACTAATTCAAAGATTACTCTGAAGGTTTTAAAGAGTCCTAGGATTGAAATGTTTAATTTCTAACGCACTTTCTTATTTAACAGCAAGTAACAGTTAAAAAGTGGATGGTTACGCTAAGCCACACAACACAATACTGATTTATCATTAAGAATAATTTCGATAACCTAAAGAAACTGATGTATACCATTTTTCACTTCTGCATTCAATAAGAGCCTAAAAACAGCAATTCAAAACATCCAGACAACTTGGTATTTTGTATTTGACAGAGACCAGTAACACTGAAAGAATATGAAAGCAGAACCAGCATACAGTATTATTCCTCTCTCAGTAAACTCTGTCGTTTTGTAGCAGTTTGTGCCTGCAAAACTTAGCAAACCAAGGATTATCTGCTTATGTGTTTAATAGCATGAGATGGACTGTTCTTCCACAAATGTTTATAACAGCTTTTTGAATCAAATTAAAACTTTCTATCTGCCACAAGCTCCTGTAGCAGTGAGTTCAAGAATTTCCAAACAGCAATATTTCCATTTAAAAACAAACAAACAAAAAACCAAAAAAAAAACTCAATGGAACATGCAGCACATAACCAAAAGTGTGCATAACGAGGCAGGAAAAACCCACCAATTAGAATGTAAAATATAGAATTCTATCTTTCACTCACTTTTTCAGTCTATTTGACTTAAAATAATTTTACTTCATATAGCTGCTCATAAATAGGAATCAGGACTTCCTCATGTCAAGTGGATACAAAGTGTTTAGTAAACAGTAACCAAACCCATTTTTCTCACAGCCTAAGGATACAAATATTTGGTTTTAACATTTCTAATTTAGGTCTAGGAAAATTTCTGAATTTTCATTTGATAGTTTACGTTTACAATAAACAAGCAAAAAGCTCTCTATAGTTCACCTGGAATCAATGCCATCAAACACCTTTTGGAATTCATTACCAATGACTTCTTGTTTTAAGTAATACAGCATTCTTACTCGAAGCAAGACCCTACACAAAGAAAAAAAGAAATACAAATATTAGCATTCTAAAAGCTTTCATTAGTTGTGGGTGGTTTGGTTTTGTTTTGTCTTTTATAATATCACAAAGCTTTCAAGTCATTTTCCTAAAACATACTTCCTTAAGTTATAAAAGGAGATAACCTCCAATTCAGATCACCTAACACTTTTTATTGCCATCACTTTTACAGGTCATTTCATTGCAAAAATTCTTTCAAATTCTAGACACGGACCAGGGCCAGCAGAACACTTCTCACTTGCTTCATAAAATACTGCTAAAAACAAACTGCTATTTCCCTTTTCCTACTTAGAAGATTCCCTTAGGGCTGACAATGAACATCTTTCACATTTCACCTTTTCATTCCTTCTCACTTAGAATTTGGTGCCTGACCCCCTCAACGGCTTCTCCATGCATCATCTCAATTCTTGACTACAATTGTATGAAGTTTTCAAGCACAAGTATGACAAGTATGACAGGACCCAGGGAACTACAGGCTGGTTAGTCTCACCTCTGTCCCTGGCAAGGTAATGAAGCGACTTGTTCTGGATGTCATCTCCAAACATGTTGAAGAACAGGAAGTCATTGGAAGTGGTCAACACGGATTTACCAAGGGTAAATCACGCTTGACCAATCTGATAGCCTTCTATGATGTTATAACTGGTTGGCTGGATGAGGGGAGAGCAGTAGATGTCATCTACCTTGACTTCAGCAAGGTTTTTGACACTGTCTCCCACAACATCCTCATCAGGAAGCAGAGGAAGTGTGGGCTAGACGAGGAGACAGCGAGGTCCTGTAACCAGTGGTGTCCCCCAGGGGTCAATACTGGGTCCAATCTTGTTCAATATATTCATCAACGACCTGGATGAGGGGACAGAGTGTATCCTCAGCAAGTTCGTTGATGATACCAAACTGGGAGGAGTGGCTGACACCCCAGAGGCCCGCGCTGCCATCCAGCGTGACCTGGACAGGCTGGAGTGCTGGGCAGAGAAGAACCTAATGAGGTTCAACAAGAGCAAGTGTAGGGTCCTGCACCTGGGGAGGAAGAATGCTAGGCACCAATATAGGCTAGGGGTGGACCTGCTGGAAAGCAGTTCTGAGGAGCAGGATCTGGGGGTCCTGGTAGACAGTAAATCATCCATGAGCCAGCTGTGTGCCCTTGTCGCCAGGAAGGCCAATGGAATCCTGGGCTGCATAGGGAAGAGCGTGGCCAGCAGGTCGAGGGAGGTCATTCTCCCCCTCGGCTCAGCAACTGGTGAGGCCAAAACTGGAATACTGTGTCCAGTTCTGGGCTCCCCAGCTCAAGCGGGATGGGGAACTACTGGAGAGAGTCCAGCGTAGGGCAACAAAGGTGACTGGGGGATTGGAGCACCTCCCTTATGAGGAAAGGCTGAGAGAGCTGGGACTCTTTAGCCTGGACAAGAGAAGGCTGAGGGGGAGACCTTTTTCTTGCTTCTAAGTATCTAAAGGGTGGGTTGCAGGAGGATGGAGCCAGACTCTTTTCAGTGGTTCCCAGGGACAGGACGAGGGGCAACGGGCACAAGTTGGAACACAGGGAGTTCCATTCAAACATAAGAAAAAACTTCTTTACGGTGAGGGTGACAGAGCACTGGAACAGGCTGCCCAGGGAGGTTGTGGAGTCCCCTTCTCTGGAGATTTTCAAGACCCGCCTGGGTGCAGTCCTGAGTAATGTGCTGTAGGCATTCCTGCGTTAGCAGGGGAGTTGGACTAGATGAGCTCGAAAGGTCCCTTCCAACTCTGAAAATTCCATGATTCCGTGAAGTTTTGTTACAGAAAAAATGATTTATCTAAACCAAGCTCATTCATGGCTATGAATGAGCTGTCAACAAGCTAGTAGCTCAGATGCCTAGAAAGCATGCCAGGTAAACAGCATTTAAGATTGAGAGACATCGACTTCAGTACTTTCACTTGCTTTGCTGAACACTCCCAGTCCTTTGGCTGCTACAAGGCTTCCCAAACATGCTAGCAAGCAAGATCTCTCTCTTTCTCTGTATAGACACAAACATAGTTTCTTTAAAAATACCACCACAATTATTTTAAATGTGAAATACTTGGTTCACCTCCTAATACACTGCAACCTATTTATTCTAATCAAGCTAACACCATTAAAACTTGTTCCTTCACAGAAGACTTCAAAATACTTGTGGCACTAAGACAATGAGGAATTAGTGGAAAAAAGAATCTTTAAACACTGAAAGACATTCACATTTCAGCCACAGCTTACTTGTTGCAATGGTGTTTTATGTGCTTTTTGTATCCTTCATCTTGCAACAGATGTTCTGGATTGTATTTTCGAAGCCATTCTGCTTTGTGTATATCAAAAGTGCTAGCCTGGGTCTTCACTTTTTTTCCTTTTCTTCCTCTAGGCACAGGGGCTGATAAGCCTGTGTAATTTAAAATATAATACAGTAACAGCAACAGGTAATTATAGATCCCCGTGATACTTCTAGTTCCCATATCCTATACCAGTCTTGTGACCTGCGGTGCAGAAAAAATACTAGCATCTAAAGCCTCTGGGTATGAGTATTTTCTCTGTTGTCTCTCCGAGCATCTCTGGAGTACATTTCACCAGCTAAGGACAAAGCAGGAGAGAAGGAAAGAAAGGAGAGCGTGTTGTTGCCTACTATGAAATACAATAGGTTCCTATGAACTGAAATGAAAAGAAAGTTTACATGGAGTATACCAATCCATTCGGATAAGCCATCAAATACAAAGTAAAGCAGAAATGACACTTATTTTCCCATCAATTGAACTGCATATCCGGAATAAATTCCATTTATTTCAAGTAGGACTCATTCAGAGAGAATTTTTAGCCGTTTTTATCGCAGTACCACAGGCGTAAGTATATGAAACTATTTAACAGCAGAAACATGTAAGTCCTTACCAAGGTGATTCTGTAACTCTCGTGTTTGCCCATCCTCTGTTGGGGTAATGAGATCCCATATAAAACTTTTTATTTTCTCATCCCCTCTATAGTGAACAAGACAATAGGCTAACAGAGCTCGGCAAATTATCTCCACATCCTGTTCATTCAGCTGCCTCTTGAAGCGTCCATGTGACAAAATTTCTCTCCATCGACCCCACCTAGTCCAAAGCGAAACATAATTCAGCACTTCAAAGTGAAACACTTGGGTAGCTTCTAGATTTTTCTTACAAAAGGGAATTCCTCTGTAAAATAATTAGCTTTCCCCTTTATTCCTTCAGCTTAAGTTACTGAGTGGAAATATGAAAGTAGTATTTCCAACAAAACTAAATCTGTTTAAAAAAGAGTTTTAAACAAAACTTGCCTGTTTAAAAAAAGAAATAAAATGGATGATTGTTTTACACTTCTAAGACACAAAACTGATGGGAACTCATACTGATGAGCACACACAGTCATTTATCTTCCAAAGTGGGTGAGAAAAGATCTAAGATTTTACTGCCAAATCAACATATCTGATTTAAGTATGCTTAAAATAACTGGTTAGATTTTCAGTTCCTATTTGCACCTCATGGAAGTGCAAGATGTTCTGCAACTATGAAGATCAAGTCACCTACCAAGCTTTTATTTCAGATATTTATTTATTTACAGAGTTTTGAGCCTGCCTGCAGCACTTACTGTGATTTTTAGAGATACTACTATAGTGCACATGTTAAATGTCTATCTCCTTTGAAGAAAGATTTTCACCTCTCTTCTTTAATGTTTCTTCAATCACAAATTGTCAGAAAGATTTATATAGGATGCATGACAAATTCACCTCAATTCATATTCTAAATAAATTCCATACATACACACCAGGTTATTGCCAATATAGCTAAAAGTTATTCCATAAATACAATTTAGTACATGGAAAAATACTATTTTTTAAAAAATTCCTAGAATGAAGAAGGATGTATACACTACCCGTAGACCAACAAGTTTTTCTCCACCCGAAAGCACTCTGTTCTTCCATATCCGTTGGAACGGTCACAAGGCCTGCGGAGTTTTGGTTTATCATCACCCTCACTCTCCACTTCAGACAACTCGGCCAGCTCATCTTTTGTAGCACTAAAGGGCCGTGTTTGTTTCCTAATTCTTGGGGTATCAATAACCAGGCTGTTCTGCAAAATTTCAAACAAACCTTATCAGAGAAACAACTGGTAAGCTTTTCTTCAGTAGATGGCTTCAGTTCAGAAACAACAGTTTCTATCTAATGTCATTAATAGGTATTTTGTAAAGACATGACAGTAAACATCTATAAAGCAAGCAAAACATTTTGTGGTATTTACGGCAACAAAAAAACAGGTTTCGTACCATGATGCCAGTACCTTAGTTTTAAACAATACTGAATACCTCATCTGAGCTGAACACTTACACAGACCACGCTGCAGTCTCTGCGAATAAAAAGGAGCACTGAAACCTTTTTAGAACTGACTACATGGGAATGTCTTCAAGTATAGGACACAACTTCCAGTACTATAAAATTGATGTAATTCTTAGCCAGCTATTTTTCAGATTCCAGCCCGGGATTTACAGACAGAGAAACAGGGCAATCAGAACAATTACACACTTTCAACCATTTCCAGGTCTTCGACAAAAACCAAAGACCCCCAAACTCTTTTGGGACAGCAGGGAGCTAGGAAATACTAAAGCTATCAGCAGGCTGATTACCCATGCACAAACTAATCAGCACAAAGTCTGATTTGTTGAAATAGTTATCAAAAAAGCTCCTATTTCAGAATTCATCAGCAAGCACATACTTGAAAAAAAGATGCATTAAAAAAGAGAAGTACTTACTCTACCACTGATAGCATCTATATCTATTTCTGCTTTTTTGGCCCATTTCTGCCAGAAGTTGGGATCATCTAGTGAAATATCAGTCCTGTTTCCAGATGCAACAAAACTAGCCTGTAATAAATAAAACTCTATCTTACCAACATCATACATCAAAAGGTTGTAGATTTTGAATGTCTCAGTGCTGTGTAGACTGTATAACACAATTTCATCAAAATCTCCCAAGCAACTGTTAAGACTTTAGAAGTTACTTACAGCACAAAGCAACTCAAAAGTTCTCCTCCCCCTTAATTTTTTAAAATCAGATCCATATCAGAAAAATCTAATGAACTTTTATGCACCATCAGGAGAGAAGGACATTAAGCAGCAAGATTCTTCTGCTTCTAAGTCTGAATCTAAATTACTTGAATGGAAGAAAATAGAATCTTTTGAAGAGGCTTATCAGCATTTGGGGATTTCATCTCACGCAAAAGTACTTGCTTGAGGGAAATTTCAAAGGAGTGTTTAAACTACCAACAATCAAAGCTTGAGAGCATGGAATAAGCTTAATTTCAGAAGGCATTTAAAAAAACCCTGGTACGCTGCTTTTCGGAAAAGAGTAAATACATATAAAAATTTCTAACTCTTCTGATAAAAAGACAGTGATGATGATGTTCTCCAATTGGTTTCCTATCTCTTCTTTAGAAGTCTATTTCTTATTTAAGCCACAATCAGCAAGATATAAAACAGCCTAAATAAACGTATACTTATAAATAATAAATATATCATTTATATTCTTAAAGGTTTTCCTTTTTCTTTGCACTTTTTTTCTTTGCACTTTTTTTTCCTTTCTGAATTGTCACAACTGCATTTGTGAAGTACCCACATTCCAAAGTCAGTTATACTGCTTATTTTTTTTAAAATACTATTTATTTATCTGTTCTTTAATTTACCCGAATTTGTATTTGTTCAGATTCATATTTGCACGTGCTTTGGAAATTAAGGAGTCCAAATTTACTTTTCGTTCTGTTCATCCAATTTTCCAGCATAGGCTTTTGGATGCTATGATATTACTGTTTGTCTTTTACCCACCAAAAATTAGAAAGTGTTGGTCCAATTTTATTCTAGACTACCACTCCTTAGACCTTACGTTCTCAGCCGCTCCATGTACGTACATATACTCTCCACCCCCTGCTATTTTATTTGCTTTCTTATTTTGTTTTTCAAACTCTTACCAAGAAAGCTTAAGGTTCAAGCTATATCCTGTGTGTACGCATGTTTAGAATAAACCTGACAATTTTTAATCTGATTATTATTTCCCCCTGCTCGTAATGTATCTGAATACAAATAGATCTATAAACAAAGCTGTTTTAATATTATCAGTCACTGCAGTCCATTATATCGCACACAAGTCCTAGCATTTTCAAAAGCAGCACATATCTATTCCTCATCTTTGCTCAAGCATGCTCTTTGCATCTGGCATTTACTCAATCTGTACATGCATCTCTGATTTTGCTACGTGCACACAAAAAACATACCTAACAGACATACACATTAAGTAGAAGTAAACATAACTGTAAAAAAAAAAAAAAAAAAAAAAAAAAAAAAAAAAGGCAAAAGCTTCAACACATTCAATTGCATTTACAGTTCTGTATTGTCAAAGAAAAACTTTCTGGTTCTGCACCTTGGCAAACGTGGAGCCCCTTCCTTCTGATTCAATTGTGATAGTTTTAGTACGACGCTGCAAAATTTGGTCAATATCTTCCTCGCAGAATTTAGAGCCTTCATCTTCTTCATCCATAATGGCACCATATGCACCTCTTCGAAGCAAGTCTTCTATTTCTTTTTTGGAGAGTTGTTGGATCTGAGCAAATAAAACAGTTGTTAGACAGTCTAGAAAGAAAAAAAAAAAAAAATCCCCCAAAGCCTTTTCTATTTCTCTTTCCCTTTCCAGTGTTTCTGCAACCTAACTGTGCCTTATAATTTATGAACTTAATATGTGGATTATTAAAAAATGAAGAGAAAAGTCTAGTTGACAGTTGAAATAATTTGTTATGTGGTTACTGTACACATTTCTACAAGTATGTATCTTTTTTGTTTTGGCTATTCTCAACACCGTGATGAACATAAGACCTGCTAATACCAGATGTAAAACTCACCTTATATTAAAGCAACATATTATAGTCATATGAGAAGATACAAGGAAACAAAGGGAAACTTTTTTTCTCGTTTTAACTTTGACATTATCTACCTTGGACGTTGAGAGGCAAGAAATAGTGAAAGATTTATCAGAATAACTGACTATATTTAAAATTGTGTCAACTACATTGTTAGTCCACATCAGAAAACGTAACAGATGCAAACAACAGAAAAATGGTAGCACCTGTCATTTAAAATAGTTCCCACATGATTATAAAAGCAAAAGGAAATGTTATTTCAAGAAATAAGTCTACATACACCACCGACACTGTTTTCTCTTCCACTCATACTCTGTAAGACGGCCTTATCCAGTCCCAGTTTCAAACTCGCTCTGTCAAACATCTCTCTCTCATAGGAGTTACGTGTTATCAGTCTGTAGACCTTCACTGCTTTGTTCTGACCAATCCTGTGGCAACGGGCTTGAGCCTTTTGAAGGAAGGGACAATGGCAATAAGAATTTAGACTCATGTAGGAATAAGACACAATTCTTTTAAGAAATTGTTTCTGTTGTAGCACAATCTGAAAACCAACAATATGAACTCAAAAGGAAGACAATTCACATTTACTTAAATGGAAGCTATCAGACATTTTCCACATTGTGAACAGTTTTCTAAAAACAGTGTAGTAAGTAAAATGAATGCTCCATGCTGAATGCTACTGAATGGTACTCCTCTTGCAGTAACACTAGATAAAGGCATGCTAGCTTCTAAGTCATCTGATCTCCAGATACAAATGGTTAAAGGAGTTGCGACTTGAGAATGGATTCAATTTCAGCATCCAGTTCCTAGATTTGGTTAATTCACTGTTTCTTAATACATATTAATCCTTTTCTATATATTATGTTTTAGCTGAACAGCTCTATTTCCATAAACTGTGTTAGTCAGCATAGGCAAAATCTAACCCCGTTTCAAGTCATCAAAATCTTAATTTCATAAACTCACTTGACTTAGTCTACCTGTATTGTGCATTTGAAGAGTAATCTATCTGAAAGAAAAAGTTAGAACCCAGCCAAACCCAGATGACCTCTCCTATCTGAGTAGAAGGCATTCATGAAAAAACATTAAATGTATGCCTTAAAAAAAACCCAAACATTTTAAAATGTTCAAAACAGAGACAATATTCAAAGTGACCAAATTTTTATCAACCAAGTTTGACTTCTTAGGTCTCACTGTTATGCTAAAAGGAAGTTACCTGCAGATCATTTTGAGGATTCCAGTCAGAATCAAAAATTATACACGTATCTGCTGCAGTTAAATTAATGCCCAAACCACCAGCTCTGGTGCACAGAAGGAAGACAAAGCGATCGGAATCTGGCTTGCTGAACCGGTCAATTGCAGCTTGTCTGAGATTGCCTCGTACTCGCCCATCAATTCGTTCGTATAAGTATCTGGAAATTGCCACAGATACACACACATAGATCACTACAAAACTCTTCATCATTTAAAGGGAGATTAAAACAGATCTGCTTGCATATTTATTCTTTACAGTGAGTAAAAGTGATAGAAACTAAACTTTGCTTATCAGTGGGTAACAGAACCAGGAATCACGACAGAACTCGTGTATCTGTGGTACTAACACACATCAGCAAGTCTGAACACAGAGCACTTTAAGACAAGTTCTTCTGAACTTTGTCCATTAAAGCAAGTACCTGATTGTACGTACCAGGAAACACGTATTACCATGGCACTTAGTTGCACTAAAACACACCATAACCTGAAGTCCCATATGGACACTTACAAGTCTTTCACATGCCATTATTCTTGGATCCCTGCCTAGGGTCACAGAAGCAGGACAGTGTACGTTTGTATTATATACCAAATTGTCTGAATGTGTTAGGGGTAACCAAGTAATCAGCAGAAAGCAGTACTTGGTGAGCTGTAATTGGACAAATTGCATATTGATTCTGTCAAGATTAAGAGAAATGGAATAAAAATGACATGACAGCACCTCTAACAGCCTTTTTATCAAGACATCAATTAATCCAGGGCTTCCTAAACTGAAACCAGCAAATTTAAAAGCCTGAAGTAAAACTGTCATTTCTGTTACCTTTGATAATTACAAAGACTCCTATGAAACTTCTGAAATCAAGTGAAATGCTTAAAAAGGGAGCAAAGACTTCTGTACACTGTAAATTGAGTAAGATGCTGAATGTCTATCTACTAGTCAAAAAGCTTCACAACCATTTTTCTTCTAATCAGCTATAAAATGGCACAGCAGATAATCCACAGGACCACAGGCATTGTGGCAGGCAGCCAGCTCCTACAGTCATAAATTCTGTTAAGTATTACGTCTAATCATGTGTGCACTCCAACATTTCTAATCAAATGGTAGCATATAGCAAGTCTCAGCTTCTATGGATTTCAGAAGATTCTACCTGTAGATATGATGCACTAGTCGAGATGTTACATTGTTACAGATAAAGGAATATTTTCCATACTGGATTATAAGTACTACTATGAAGTTAAAATTAGTGTATTAAAATAAATCATACGAACTGTTGAGCTCTCACTTCAAATAGATAGCTTTATGAAACAAGAAACACAGAAGTTATACAAAATTATCACAAAAAGAGGTATTACTATAATCTACTAATGATTTTCAATATACGTTCCAGTATCCACTGCAGAAAGGCTTGACATTTTTACTAATTTTTATTTTTACATATTAACTCCTCCGTATTACTACGTAGTTCACTGACAAATATACACTTCAAAGTAGTATGTACATTCCAGCAAAAGGACTATCAAAACAAACAGAACTATGCCTTTTTATAGTTTTTCAGGTTGACATAGCAACTACTGATTGTAACCAAGTTTAAGGTTAAATTTTATGTGCTAAGGCTTTATGCATAGTATTTAGGCACGTGCTTAAATAAGCTCTTAGTTTCTGTGGAGTCAACAGTATAATCACAGGGTGCAATTTTATGTGACAGTAAAAGCCGATCTAAGGAGCTGCTTTATCGCTGGCAGTTCAGTTCTGCTACAAAATTCAAAGCACTAATAATTTAGGAAAGATAGGAAGAACATTTTTATTTTTACATTAATAAAAAACAAACCTCCATTTACCATTTTGTACTTATATTCTGTTGGGACTAAGGAGCTGCATTACCCCTGTCTGGTCCAAGTTCAACATGACGTAAATAAAGAACACATTCTATGCTTCTGAGGTTTGGATAAGCAACGCTCAGCTTGAACTTACTTGGTTTCTGACAGGCAATGTATAAACGGTACATACATACAAGAATGTTTAACAGAAAAAGCAACAAACTGAAGGCACGCAGTTTACTCAGCAACCTCTCTTTATTTTTCTCTGAAGTTTTCTGTTTTTCAGTTGTTGGTAAGTGATAAGCCATCACAGAATACAGCAAGTGACAGTGACTACCAAAAAAAAAAAAAATTCCTATCCTCGCTATGCTGTGATTGTTAATGCTGCACTAACATTCAAAGATATACCCGCTGAGAACAGTATACCACAGAAGACAGAATATGCAGTCTCTTACCTTTTATGTATAAGGTAATCCTCCAAAATATCAAGGCAGCGCACCATTTGAGAGAAGATAAGGACCTTGTGGCCTCCTGCTTTCATTTTTGGAAGAAGTTTATCAATAAGAACCAATTTACCAGCAGACTGGATCATCGCTTGCAGGTGAAAGTCCGGAGCACTTGGGCTGTATGTTTCTTTAAACTCTCCAAGGATTTTCTCTTCAGCACCTATCAACGAATATACTTCTGGATCTATAGGTGTATCTACACAAACATCTCCGTACAGATACAAGGCTAAGTTATCAAAATCAGTGCTTGTACTCTAAATATCCCCCCATTAGCCACTGCTGGAGAAAGAACAAAGTTCTAGATGGACCTAAAGTCTACATCTATTTCTATGCTCTTTGAAAACAAGTCTTAAGTTTTTAATCAGAACAGCACCAAAAAAACACCTTTTACCAAAATGTAAAACGAAAATACAACTCGTTCTCAAGTGTTGTGTAATAAAAACAACTAAAAAACCACAAGTCCTTTTGCCTCTGTGATATTTTAAATGGGTCATGAGTCTTAAAAACAGTATTTTGGAGTCCTTTTCTGAAGTCCCACTGTGACTGAAATCATAGCAAAAACTTCAAGAGCTTGAAGTGTATTTTCTTGCAAGCAGGAAAAACGTCCAAGTTATAACTAAGTGAGAAAAGCAATGAAGACTGACATATACAGCATCACTTGCAAGAAGCATTAAAAGTTAGCTCTAGAAGTTCTTCTTCATGCTGCTTTTAAAGAGATGTAACACTTCCATAAATGCTTCTAAATGTCCTGTGAAATTCTACAAAACAAAAAGTTCACGTTTCAGGCCTCAGATATGCAACTGCCTCACAACTTTGCCTTACATCTATCAAAAAAATGCTTCCACCTAATCCAATCCTTCGAAAGTCTGATGAAAACGTCAAAAAATTACAACAGAAGTTCTTACATATTTTAAATAAAAGTACAAAAAGCAGTTAAAAAAAAAAGAATCAGTCTTTATCATGTATTTACCTTTGATGAGATAAGGGTGATTACAACACTTTCTGAGTTCCATCATAGTGTTAACCAGATTGGGTACGTTTGCTTGCCCTGCTCCTTTGGATAAGAAAGCAAAATTTTTCTCCAAAATCGCTCGGTAATATTTCTTCTGAATATTAGTTAGTTCCACTTCAATTATAGTTTCCTCCTTAGGAGCCAGTTTTTTTTCTACGTCTTCCTTTAATCGTCTGAGCATCATGGGTTTCAGGATAGCTTGTAGTTTCTGAACCTAAAGGAAACACAACGGTTTGTTGGAACATCAAAAAGTAATAGTTTAATTTAATTAAAAATTTTTGAACTCCGTATCACTGATTTTTTTTCCTAGACTTACATAAAATAATTTCCAGATGGGATACAGCCTTATTTTAAACCCCAAATGACTAAAGAATTTTTTTTATGTACTCCAAAACCAAAGAATAACTTTTTAGCACTTGTCTGCAAAGACTTTGCCTACAAAGCCAGAAAATTCAGTTTTTATTTTTCTCACTATTTACCTGCCAAATTGACAAAACCAACCCAAAATAGTAAAAATAATTCTTTAACATAAAATATCATACTTCACTGACTTCTACTGCCTGCACACTTTAGAGAAATTGCATGACAAAAGAAATTGGAGGTGGTAGGTGGGGAGTGAAGGGGCAGGTGGTCACTCTTACACACTGAAGCTCAAATGAACTTATGCAACATGCAATACCTGTTCTTCTGTTTTAAGGTCTCCAAATTCTTGCATGAATGTAGATTCAGCAGGAAAACGCAATGGTTCAAGAAAATGAAGGAGGCTAAATAATTCTTCTACTGTGTTCTGCAGTGGGGTACCCGTTAACAGCACTTTATGCTCCTGCAGAAGGAAGTAAAACTCACATGACCTTATGTGCACACATTTGCAAAAATTTTTGTGTTAAGTCTGAGCGTCATAACCTGAAAATACCAGTTCTGCATGTCACTAAGTACAAAGGTAATACAGCTAAACAGATTTATTAAAGAACAATAATAAGTATTTTCTACAAGCCTTTTTTTATATTCTGTCTTCCTACATCTGTAATGAAGAAATGACTGAAGTCCTCAACTTTTGCCTGTAATATTCACATGTATAATCCTCCCTCTCTAATGTGAAAAATACACACTAAGCATGTATCAGAAAGCAAATAAGACGATCCCTGAGAAGTTGTAGCGACAAGTGTATCCAAATAATAATGAAGTCCAAAAAACTGCAAAACTAGTCATGGTGCATAAAACCTTAACTACAGGACTAGACAATAATTCTTTTTTAAAATTCTACTACTTGCTTGCTTTTATTGTTAAATAACTTGTTTAAAATACTTTTGAGGTTTTTAAACATTAATTATTGCACAAAAACTATTATTATAAAGCAAATTTAAATGGAATCATCATAATCAAAACCATAGAATAGTATCATAAGAAATAGATTCTGCCTACAGTTAGAACTTGCCGCATTTTATTTAATCAAAACCATATCAGCATCAGCTACTGAAAATGAAAATACATACATTTGAAGAAAGTATCAGAAATAGATATCTCCTGAGAAAGACTGCTTGAAAGGTCTTTTTTTGAAAGCTAAAACAATTTGTGATTTATTATTGTACTGTACTTAACTAGAATCAAACCCAAAAAGTAAAATACAGTTACTCACAAGGTTCATTAATTTTAGCCCTTCCAAAAGTTTGCAATTTTTGTTCTTCAGTCTGTGAGCTTCATCAATAATAACGCACCGCCATTCAATTGCATTTAACTCTGGACACCCACCAAGAATCATTTCAAAAGTTGTGATAATGGCTTGGAATCTGTAGGTACCTCGAACGATACGTCCCTAGAGATTCATCAACACACAGAATTTGTTACAATACCTCAAGTCTACTCAACTTAAAGATTTCGTTGCTACAATTTTATCAAGAGCCAGACATCAGATTTTACATTATTAGTTGTTTCATCATCCCATACGCATTTATTACATCTCTGTAAGTCTGTTATTAATACTGGTAAGTAATAATCCATAGCCACAAATCCAATATTGTCTAACCAACAGTAAAATTTTAACAACTTCTAATTAAAAACTGTTTCAAAAGGTGCATGTAGACAGTATCACATTTTTTTACTCTGGGAAAATCTGAAAGACTGACAGCAAAAACCCCTACAGTCAATCAATCAAAATATATGATGGTAATATATTTAGCACTCACACAGTAAGTAAAAAAAAAAAAAAAAATTACCCAAGAACTACATGAACGCTTTTTATCCAGCTTACTCTACTCTGCTGGTCTGACAAAGAGAATATGTAAGGCCTTCAATAAGGCAGTATACAATAACTCACTAAAGAAACAAGATGTTATTTTAGTATTTAGCACTACTTAAAGTTTTCAGCCTTATCAATTTTCTAGAAATACCATGATAGTTTAAAAAATTGTTTATTTATGCAGAACATACAGAAAAGACAAAAAACTCCCTTTTAAAATAGTTTTTTCATGTCATTTAATGTGAAGTCTTTCAGACAGAATAGGAAAGGAAATCAACAGCTACATAAAGGTAATACAGAGCTTAATCGGCTGTATTTTTGTTCTCACTGCTGTTCAAATTCAGGACCCAGCTGCAACCATCTGTGTACATTTTAATCTCTGCATGAGTATCAGCGTCACTGCTATTCAATTGCAAACTACTCAGCATACTGAAACAACATACATCTTGCTGCAACCACTTTCACAAAATTCACTCAGTAATCATATGTTAAAGACACTGATGCGTAACGAGGTTAGAAAACACATCATGGCATGTAAAATGACTTTCATTACGACACAGGTACAGATAATGTAAAGTATATTTGTCCTTACTACTACCTGGAACAGGTTTTGGGTAAGTTATTGCATGTAAGTGACATTACAGTACCTGGGAGTCCCTGAAGTACATTTCATACTGCTGGATCATCTGCCTGCTGATCATACTTCCATGATACACCACAACATTAAGGTCAGTCCATGTGCGAAATTCTCTTTCCCAGTTCGTTATAGTGGAAAGCGGAGCTATGATCAGAAACGGCCCTCTTATACCAGCCAGGAGGATTTCATAGAGGAATGTAATTGACTGAATGGTTTTGCCGAGACCCATCTCATCCGCTAAAATGCAATTTCGCCTGAAAGTAAAATATATGTATTTGTTATTAGCATCAAAGAAAGCACAGACACTAAAGCTGTTACTCAAATGGACAATTTATAAAAACAAAGCTCAAATACACCAGTTTAAAACAACAGCCAAAACTGAGGCACTGTAAAGGACGCTCACAAACGTATCCCTGGTTATGGTGAAAGAATGAGTTTGGTACACAAGACCACAAGCTCTCAATCACGTTTAGCACTGGCAAAACCTGAGAATGGAATGTTCCATAAGGTCCTCCCAGAAAAACATTCCAAAAGTATTCTTTTGGGACTACGCCTGCCCTAATTAAAGGAATTCAAATTAATCAGATTTCCTACATATACACTCACCTTGACAAAACTGCTAGAAATTAACGAAGATTCCATAAAAGTTACAGATGGAAAGTATCCCAGCTACACTCACATAAAAGGACTGAATTATAGCATCACACATTTCCCCTTGTTTCCAAAACGGAGACGGACGCATATAACCAAATTACTACATGAAGTACCATGAGGTGCTCACTCTCAGCCATACATTCCAGTCCTTCACTCTGTTTGCACAGATACTCACACAGCTATGTTGTGCTTGACTGAGAATTAAAACAAATTTGGGGGTTTTTGGTGTTGGTTTTTTTTGTTTTTTTGGGGGGTTTTTTTTGGGGTTTTTTTTGCAGATCATGAAACTGTACGGTAAAATGGTATGCTCACTGACATAGTTTCTACAAAGAACAAGCAACTAATAGTTTGGAAATAAAGCAAGCAGGAAGATTCATGAATAGAAATCCAATTTAGATACAAAGAAAATACATCGTTCTGGAAAAAAAAAAATCTTTAAGGTGATTATATTTCCGTCAGTAACATCATAGCATTAGTGAATAAAAAAAGTTAACTGTAGCTTACAATACAGAAAATACAATTATTTACTAGCCTTATTTCTGAAGACGTAACTGTCTTTGAAATACACACTAATTCTATAAATCATTTTGAAAGATGCAAATGTTTTCCAGTTGTTCCATAAATTCTGAAAGCTTGTACTTTGGTGAAAATTACTTTTTGTTTTCATTTCCTCATAGCCATTGAAAATTTATTTCCAGTTACGTTAGTTTTATTTTTTTAAGATTTGGGTTTTGTTACTCTTGTTAATAAAAACGTACTTGTGCACCCAAAGAAAGAGAAATTTGTTTTTTCCAGTTATGCCCTTTTAGCTATAAGAAGTTAAGATAGATTTTGTTAAAACTGCATTCACCCCCAGTGATTCACTCCATATGATTTAAAATTTACATTAAAAAACATTTCATGCATATACCTATTGTACCAGTTGAATAGGAGCCAGTTAAGTCCTTCCAGTTGATATTCCCTGAGCTGATTGCCATTTTTGTATTCCCTGGACTGCTCTATCTTCTTCCAGGAGTTTGGAGGTGGTCGGTCCTTTAAGAGAAAGATTAATACATGTGCAAATTGGTACAAGCATTATTTTTCCAAAAGATTTTAACCCACTATTTCCTGAGTCTAACAACTTTAGATTTAGAATGTAATTATTAAACCTTAAAACTGGGAAGGTATCATTGTTAACATTACTTACTAATGACTAGTCTGCAGAAACCTGAAATTTGGATTTATTTGTCTATATAAATTAATAATAATCATAATAATAACAAGCAACTGATTTCTAAAACTAAGCATGCAAATAGCTTGGCACTGGTAATTTGAAACACTGATTAATTTATATGAGAAACTTCAAGACTCTCTGAAGTTTCACTTCGGAAGCTCCAAGAACAGCAGTCCTACAACCACAGCGAACCAAGTACTTGGGACTACCAAAATCCCCAAAGTCTGAGTAAATCTGGATTCTGAAGCTATCCTCCTGAAGGGCAATCTACGCTGAGTTACTGGGACCTTGCCCTTTCCCTTCAGCATTTGCCCTGGTGACTGCTGATCACTCCATCTCTCAGTTAGCCAATTCAGGAAGCCAAAACCAGTAATAGAAAAAAGTAGACTTGTGAGTGGATTAGTTCCCTGAATTGATTTCACCAAGGGATCAGATGAAACGCAGTATGAGCACGCACAGGATCATGATAGAAAGGACATGACAAAACAGACTGTAACAGTACCAAGGTATATCATCCTAATGTCCCTAGCAATCTAAAGGAAAGCTGAGAGGCTACATATAAAAAAATTATATATACATATAAATGTATGTTTTATATATAAAAATAATATATACATTACATTTTTTATATATAGGAGGCTCAACAGGCTGGCTATTAGCTTAGCAGACAACTTAGAGAAATCATGAAGCTTTTGACTGATACTAGGTAGGATTTCGGCACAAAACACTCTCTTCAGATAGCATCTGTATCCCAATGTGAACAAACTCACACCTTCAAGCAAAATATTTTTAGTAAGAGCTTTTCTCATCAGCTGTACTTTTCCCCCCATTTCTCAGTATTTATAAAAGCTTGCATTCACTCTAGACTCATGTGGCCTTATCTGGCAGCTCTGAATTTTAGATTTGCATTTTCTATCTCTTTATTCCCCACGTCAGCACCAGCCAACATCAGGTCTGAGTGCCGCAGTAGCTGTCCCTCCCTTCTCAGCAGCTGCGGCTTCCTCCCCTCGCCCACCAGTAGCCATCTGTCCACTCCCCCAGCCCAGGAGCAGCCACACTCCCGCTTGTGGGGCTGCACTCCGCAAATGCTGGAGCCTGGAACACAAAATACTTGTTGCTGATGCTAAGATGACTGTCAGTTGTACGACTGCACCTTAATCATCTTTTTCTCTCAAAGCCAAATACAGTAACAGAGAGGTACAAAAGCCCTTCTTCCCACATGCCAAAATAGCAGGATTTTCAATAAATACTAGAAAAATGAACTAAATATAATATGGAGACATTAATTCTGACTACTGTCATTATCTGTAGATGAAAAACCATTAAAATAAAACTCAAAGCCTACAAATTAAAACTCTGTTCATGTTCAGTTATGTAAAATAAACAAGTTAAAACAAGTGTTGTACTACACCACGCAGGACATGTCTTACTCCGACAATGACATACAAGACTTTAAATAGAACTATTTTGTTTTCTCCTGCTCTATGAGACAGAAGATTGATAATTTTTAAGATGCATCACATTTCCTTATTACACGTATTTTTCTTCCTTTCAGCTAGCTCTTTATGGCAAGAAGAACAATAAAAGCAGGATGTAATTATGGAATCTGACAGATTCTGTTTGCCAATTTCCTTCAGTGTTGAAGCACAAGACTTGCCGCCATTCTATAAAAGGATGTTTATACTTTATTCTGTTTTGTCCTCATCTTAATGGTGTTTAGATTTTGTGATAGCCAGTTTAAACGTGTTGCTCATCACTCAATTGAAAGCTCACAAAGTTATAGCACTTCATATTTTTTCCTAAACAAATATTTTTAAATTTATTTTTTTTTAAACTGAGTAATAAATTAGATGAGAATATTTATTTACGACTACCAGAAAATATTATTATACTTGGGTAACAAGGCTCACAGATCCTTCACATAGAACGTCAATAAGCTTTATGTTTTAACACAGAAGTTTAAAGTTGGCAAAATCAAATCCAATTTGCCAAGACAGACAAGTAAATTAGATATAAATTTACCAATCTCCTTGAGTCAGGCCTGGAAGCTTGCAATTGTTCAAATTCTTCTATTTTTGCTTGATCTACATCTTCTTTCAGCTCCCACGTACTGTCTTCATATGGCAACGAACACCATTTTACTAAATAGTAAATAACAGGCTGCAGAAGAAAATTCTGAATGTTATCAGCTTTTAATTTAGTATACAGAGTGTTAATATGCCTTACTATTTGAGTAGCTAGCTTACACGAGAACTGGAAACAAAAAGCACGTTTCTGATATTTTTTTTAAAGATGACCTGTGTAGGTTCTTGTTATCTACCATCTGATCCTTGGCTCCTCAGACTCTGCCACTTGTAGACCCCTGGAGTACTTTTCAATCCCACTGACCCACAAGTTAAGTCTTAGGAATGATGTTACATTCGTGATGTTTGTGGAAACAGGGGGGAGTGCCATCACCAATTAACTACAGATGTTAACTACAAAGGTGCTACACAGAACATTTCCTCCACTCTCCAAATCAGGCTACCTAAGCCTAAAACAAAGAGCTTGAGAAAGTTCCTAAAATACAAGTCTTCCCAATAAAACAGAAAGCTTTACAGCCGGTGCTGGACAACATACATTAAAACTTAGGAAACGTCTCAAAAGATGGAACCAAAGCAGATTATTTTATTTAGATTTATTTAGATAAAAAGTCATCTTCCAAGAAGCTGGGGGAAAGGCTTATGACAACATATTTTTTCTAGAAGTGTAATAATGACAACTCTGCTGCATACAATGAAAAGCAGTATTAACCCTTAACCCTGCTTTAGGAGGATTAATGAAGAAACCACTGGGTAAGAGTCTGCTCATTTTGCCATCTAGAAGAACAGGGTAAGTATCCTAGCTATTCCAACAGTCTTAATCAACAACTTTGCCCGTTCTTTGTTCTCATCTTATGTATTTGTTCTGTAATAGCTTTCCAGAAGAGGCACTTTAAGTTGAAAAAGAGGTTTGATAAATATAGAGGGAAAGGTCCACCGGTGGCTATCAGAACACCTCTCAATCACTGGTTGCCTAAGGCCTAGGGACAGAGTTAGACAGGAAGAGGGAACCACCACTATCCTGCCTTCTTGTGCTTTTTTCAGCAGTGACCCCTTGTCACCACCAGAGAGACAGGACAGTACATGGGATCAGCCTTTTGTTGGAACTCACAAGGCAATTATCAAACCTCAAATTTATGTCAGTAACTACCTAAGCTTTGTCTATTATGACCTCTAATACTAATAAAAATATAAGCCATTGCACCCTGATTTCTATTTCAAAATACATGGCTAGCATAGGAAATGAATAGATTGTCATGTCTCATAAAAAATATTATGGAACCTTAAAATCATTAAGGCGTTATTGCACAATCTGCTAAAATTACGGTTATCAAACACTACATGGAGGTGTATCTTCTGACTTGCTTTAAGATATATTTACCTCACCAGTGTCCTTATCTTCACAAAGAGATACTTCTAATACCCGGTCTACTTCAACATAGTCAGGATTAAAAGGTTCTTCTTCCATCTGCAACACAAGATTAATAAAAATCAGCAGACAGGCAAAAAAAGCTGGTATATGCTAAGGCTTGGTCTCATCATACAGAAAATGAATTTGGCAGTTGGAAACTATTGAGGCTTTCGCACACATTACTTTTTTTTTTTGGGGGGGGGGGGGGGGGGGGGAGGGCAAGTGGCACTGAAGAGGGATCTGACATTAGAATAGAAGATACAGGCATTTAGGGATGAAGTGCTGCCTTGGGAAAGTCACGTAGTAGAGAAACTAGACATACTAACATCATCTTTCCCTCCTTACCACAAGCAGTTATCCAAACATTCTCAATTTTAACCATGCAAGCCAGGTTAGTTCAGTGACTCCAGAAGACTTGATCTAGAAGTTATGTTAAACAAACAACCCCCTGCTGCAATCAAAAACCCAACCCCGATGGCTAATTTCTACTGCTCAACATTCAGCTGTTCTGTTTAAAAGCAAATTATTAATCAAAACTTTACAAGGAAAAAAGCTTATTTAATTGTACATTTCATACTCACATCTGCAAAAAAGTGCGCTCTTTGTGCTTGCCTTAGTTTGAATCGTTTTATTTTCTGCTGGATTCTTTTATCCTTTAAAAGCTGTTGTTCTGTGGCCCACTCACAGTGGAGGTAAGAGCTAAAATTACAGAGATTAACATTAACACATTAGTGAAAGCAAAAGCTTACTACCTGTTTTTAATATACAGTTAAAGTAACATATTTTATAAACCAGAATTTCACTCAAAAAAGAACATTTTATTATTTAAGACAGAATTCACTGTAAAGATCAAAGATTTATTCCTCCAAATAATCACCCTGCAGCATTAAGGTAAGGTAGTGTTTTTGGGCTAGAATCCACAGAGTTCTATGGATTCACAAATTTCTTTCATGTGTCCCAAGAAGAGAAACAAGTGTATTTAAAGTGAGCTTAAATTAATCAAGTTTAAAATCTGACAGCTCTATCAGAGAGTACCCGGAGATATAAAGTATTTAATATACTGGATCTAACTTTTTCAGGCACTTCATGTGAACATCTCTTCACAGGTACTGATGAACCATATAGGTCAGGCCGTGCAAAGATCAGTGAGGAGCATCAGAGCCCATGGCAAAAAGCAACATGCCATCAGATTGGGCTGGGAGAGAAGCACAAAGTAATAGAGCTAAAGGAAGGAGAAAGCATAAGCACCAGTGCCTACACCTTCTAACTGCACCCCAAATGAGCCTTTCTGAAGTTAGACTGGTTTGACAGAAGTACATATATTTCTTACTCACACCCTCTCCCTTTTTAATGTATTTTCAACACTTTTTAACCTTTCTAAAGATATGCCAGAAATGAAGAAGAGCTATTGCTGGGTATTACTCATCCTTGGATGAAAAGACAGACTTTACCCTTTCAGAAAACAAGAGCTAAATGGTCTCCAGAAACATGTGAATCCAGAGCTTCAAAAAGATTATAATTTTTAGGAAGAATCTAACGAAGTCACTCACATATGTAAAATTAAAAATCTGCTTGCATTTTCAACATCAGGAACTGAGTAGTGACAGGAAGAGGAAAACATGGAAAAAGTTCTTTTTCTTCTTCACTCTTTATTTCCTGCTTCTGATATAAAAGAATTTCTCTTGCTAGAAGTTTTTACCTTCTTAAAACAGTAAGACCACCTCCTACATCAACCTCTCCTAAATGTAGGACATTGTAAATATAATCTACGTTCACAAAATAGCTCTGATTTAAATTTATGAAATTAAAATTAGCCTCAGGCATGTAGCACCTGCCAAATTTAACAAATATATCTTCTGTAAAAATTCTGTTGTTTAGGCAATAATGGCTGCCAGCTTACTGGTCAGTGCTGGTTTCACAACACTGATGATTTTACAATCATTACTAACAATATGTGGATTCTTAGCATTTTTAAGATTAAATTTCTAAAGAAAAATCTCAAAAGATGACAAAATCTGGTTATAAGTAATCTTCAAACAATACAAAAATTAAGCACACAAATATGGTACTTATCATGTCAGTCAACATCTCCAATGAAAAAAACTTTTCAGTACTTACTAGTTCTTGTATTTTACAAAAAACTCTTCTGTTTCTACTGTCATCCCAGCAGATATCTAGGAAAAGAAATTCAGGAGAAATGTAAAATGATAGATAGAAAACCCTTTTCCAAGTAAGCAACTTTATCCAATGACAATCACTTACTTCTTTCTTTATTACCCTGGAGGATAAGATTTTGTCTACAATTGCTGCATCTTCTTCACTTGGATTTTCCTATAAATGCAGGAAAACAATGACATAAATTCAGTAAATGCCCTCAATTCAAACTGACACAGGAAAACAATGGCATGATAAATTGCAATAAATGCCCTCTCTTCAAACTGATCAGACTTAAAACCTTCAGACACGTGTGGCTTGTTAAAAGATTGACAATAAAGGCAAATTTGACCTCTAGCCGTAGCAGTCTCTTTAACAGTCTAGCTCTATATCCAGAGAGAAGTACATGCAGAAGTATAGTAAGTCTGGCACTTCCAACGAGCATCGGATGCAATGCTCACCTGCCAAACACACTTACAGTGCAAGCAATTTCCAGAAACAGACTCACTGTGAATACCCTGTTGAGTTGATCTGATGCACTGGACATACCCAGAATTTTGTTATACAGATACCGAGAAATAAGAACTATGGCAGACAGGTTAAAAAAAAATAAATTAATAAAACAAAACCAGCATGTGTCAAACTCAATTTAATAGATTTACTCTGAATATAGATAAACATGCTGTGGAATCAGGCAGACAAGGTTGTGCCTGGGAGTTCCAGCAGGGCTTAGGTGTGACACAGAGAAGGGATTACTTAGCTTTGCCAAGACTGAAGCTGTGATTCCAGAGACAGAGACCCAATTTTTAAAGTCACCTTCCCTCTTGTCTGATTTGTTCCCAATCATACTATCTTTCTCCTTCCCTTACAACTCTGGCAGTCCTTCAACCATCTCATGAATGCTTTTTCCCATTTCTTTCCTGCTGCTTTATTTACCTAGAATGGCTCAACAGTGAGTTTGAGTACCAGAGCCGGCACAAGCTAAACAGTGAAGTATAAACCTGAAGGGGGAAAAAGGGAGGAGTATCCTTTTTAAAAAATCTCGGCAAGCAGACATCCCCGTAGGCTCAATTAATTTTATACTTCTGAAAGTCATGATAACATTAGCATACAGCTTTTTCATATGCCTATGCATCACAACACATTGAAATATACCTATCCTTAGTCTTATCCTTCACTTCAGTTAAGTCAATGAATGTTTATAACAGAAAAAAAATGGTAATAAGCCATTTCTTCCAGTTTTCAAGATCTTAGCAAGATGGTACATTAAATAAACTATGGCTTAGTAACAATGATGTATTCCTTCCAAGTTATGAGCTTTATTCACTGAACTACTTGAGACAAATGTAAAGTTCCCACTACAGACCAAACCAGTTTTTACTTACCACAAATAATTGTAAAGGCTGTTCAGCAGGTAAAGGGGCAGAATTCTTTTTGATTTTCACAGAAACTTTAGCTTCTTCTTCTGATTGTTTTCCTTCTCCTTCTTCAGAATATTTTTTTCTTTTAACTTGACGATTTGATCTTCTCTTCTGCACACAAGAGAATAAAAACAGGTTTTACCAAAAACTTGCATTAACATGAATTGCAAGTTTTGGGACACTCTAAGCAATATTTTAGCTGTACCTAAAACCAAAGGCCAACATTTGACAGAAAACACGAAGCACGTGAATCACAGAGGGACAGAAGTAGTCACATACTATTTTCGATAATTTTTTTGTTTCATATAAACATTTGATACTTTTATTTTTAGAGTTCAAAAATGTAACAATATTTTCAGGGTATGGAAACAAAACTGATACATAACAGATCTCTCATAAGTATCAGTATTTCAACAGCCATTTCATAATGTGGCATAACAGCAGTGTGTTACTGTCCAATTCAAGAATCTGAGTGAACCGTGCAAAATATGCTGAAGTGTCTCTACAAAACAGTGCTATACAAAAAATTATGAAGATTTTCATTAGATCTTATTGATCAGATTGCTGATGAAGTCTCATTTGATAGCTAACAATGTTTGTTGCTTTGTTAATGTATTTGTTTTCTCCTCCACCTTAATCAAGCTTGTTTAAGAGCATCATTTCTCTTACTTTATGGTTCACCTCTCTAATCCCCCATTCTTGTTTCTGCAAGAACCTGAGAACAAGTTCCAGTTGAAGAAAAGATGTTCAGTCTAAGAAAATAATTCCATCTCACTCACTGTTTAATTTTCAAATACTTAGATTATTAGGGTATTGCGTATCCTTACCACCCACCTCTCAGTACCAATATATGAGACACTTCATATTTAACCATATGATTAATTTGTAAATCCACTGGATTAGTTTGATTCTGCTATCATTACTTGTCAGCTAACATTGAAAACACTGCAGTCTCCTTTAGAGAACTGATCATCACAAAAATAAAATCAGCAAAGTACACCAGTCTATAAAATAAATTAATTACATTGAGCTACACAGCAAAGTGTATTTTTGTTTAGGAAAAGCTGCTGCTGCTTGCAATACACTGCAGTAATCAGTTGGGAGAAGAACAAGTTGTGAATAGAACAAAACCCCAAATCCTGTGGTCATACTGGCTTCTGCAGAACAGATGTTAAGTACCAGTAAGATTGCAGCACAGGAACTTTCTTCCTGACTGTTAAATTCAGTCCTTGGTCTGGCTGGTATCTGGTAAAAGACATAGCTATACTTTAACAAATACATTATATTAGTAAGGTAGAGTAGTAACACTACATATACAGTAAAAATCAAAGAATGGGCATCACCATTCTTCTGGAGAAGTTTGGACAGTGCATGTATGAAACTACTCAATCAGCCTTCCATAATAATGTAGCCAGATTAGCTATTCTTCAGTAAAAACGTGTGTGTGCAGGGTGTGGTGTTAGCACAAAAACAAACTTCAGATTTAAACAGACACATTAATGTGACATAAAATGTCGCATTATAGTTAAACCAACAATAGTTTGCTGACAGGAAGTAGAATTTTTTTTTAAATGACAGCTAATACGAGCAATGCAAAATGATGTATGGATTAGGAAAAGAAGGATTAAGAACCAGGTTCGTTTTACTCATTAAGTACTTGTTGAATTTTTCAAAACCTAATGGGGTATTTTCGATCCTTCTCACTCTGTCTTTTCCTAAAGTATGAAGTGATTAAAAAAGCTACAACAGACTTACATTCTCCAACGTATTAATATATAACCTCTGTTGCATGAAAAAAACCTTTGCAATTCCCTGAGCTGAAAAGCATGGTCACAAACAAATGCTCTAAGGCACAAAATAAAGTAGTACCACACATTTTTCCAAGAAATAACTCAACGTATTTAAGGAAGACACTTACTGTGAAACTAAGCATATAAAATGAACTGGGGGGGGGGGAGGGGGGGGATGGGAATTGCCCCCCAGAGCTTAGAAACAGACAGCTATTTGCAATAGGAAAAGAAAATAATGTTCTAAAACTGCAGAGAGAATGAATTAGTGAAGTCAAACAAGTTACGTCTTTCCTGTTATGCTTCTCCCAAACTCTTTCAAAAATAGACAGGGCAGTGCTGTGATGTTCTGCAGTACAATTTTTTTCTACCCCATGACACCCCTTACTATCTCTACCCTCTGTTACCTTCATGCCAGGATCACACCATTTGATGATACACCCTGTCTATCCACACTAGAATTGAAGATGACCCTTGTTGTGCTAAAAATCAAATATCCAAAAAACCAAAAGCAATGAGAAAAAAGAAATGATCTTCAGTCTTTTGTATTGTATTTTTTGGCCTACAAATTTATACCTGAGTCCAGAACACTATTGATAAGTTACAGTACTTCAGAACCACCAAACCTGCTGTCACCTCCTTCAGTGTACTAAATGGACTTTCTATACTAAGACAAATTCCCTGAAAAATAAATAGCGTTCCCTTCCAGGTAACCTTTACCTAAGACAAGCTATCACTTAAGTTAATAAAAAGTCATTCTGGGAAATGGCTGCTGATCCTTTCCCCCTCCCCGGCAAGAAACCAATTCTTTCAGTTTCTACAAAAGCAGAGCTCAGAAAAAAAGAAAAAACAGTAAAGTTTGAAACAAGCCTTTTAAATGTCCTCAAAGAGCCAGTTTCACTGATAAATGTCCCTTCTATTAGGCAATCTCTGCATTTTCCCCACAAGGTCAGCCAAAGTAAGGATCAGGTCTAACTGGCAGCTCAAGAGATGAGTACTTACAGACTCAGATCTATGGACTTCTGTACTGCAATGAAACGCATACAAGCAGGGTACTGATGTCCCATTACAGAAAGGGGACTCTAACCTGTAGGGTTTTATGATTTTCAACTGGGAAAAGTAGCTGATAATGTAAGGTTCCACCTATGAGAGACAGACAGCAGTGAGAGTGTAACTGTCACTGCGTCAAAAGGAGTATAACTTTCGGCAGAGAGAGGGAAGAAAAGACCTTTAGAAATAACACCACGTACAAATTTAAAAATGAAAAAATCTGACTGCTTACTTGTGAGTCTTCATCTTTCAATGGCCGCTGTGGAGTCTGTTTAGCATCAGACAATTCATCTGAAGATTCATTTTTTCTTTTCTGCTTCTTACCCAGTGTGATGATTAGCTTTCTGTTAGGAAAAAACCCAACATCTAAGTGAATGCCATATATCAGTCTACTTTAAGATTAACACCACGTCCACTAGCAAGTCTTGTATTCCTCTTAATATAAAACTCTGGAAGCATCACTGTCTGGAAAAAGGAAAAAATATGTCCCAAAACAAAAAGCTACGACTTCAGAGTAGACAGTATTTTCTACTACAGTCACCGAGTTTCTCTACCGGCAAGCAGTTATCTTACTGTCGCAAACTCCTCTCTATCATGCATATTTTAAATCTGTAAGTAAGTAAGAGACATGCAAAATCCAATATTTAAACTAATGGAAAATGGCAAACTATACAAAGTTAGTACAAATACCAGCTGCAGATGATGACAGCAACGATTTATCATAAACAATCTGTCATTGCAAAATACATCTTATTTTTACTCAAAAAAATTAGCTATGGACAACAATCTAAAAGTCATTCAAAGCTGTCTGACATGCAAAACTTGTATATTTAAAGAAGTCATTCAATGGTAAAAATGAGGGAATTGCATGAATCCTTTTTGTCCTTTAAAAAAAAAAACAACAGTAAAAAAGAGAAGCTGTATTCAAAATCCAGTAGTTTTATCTGTAAGAAATCTTAGAACCTCTCAGAATATGTTAAGAGCTAGCATTGTGCTGGATAAATTAGTTAAATTCTAATGAAAAAGCACCAATTACTTCTTTATTCAGATTTAAAGGTTATGCTGTAAATCACAATACCAATTCATCTGATTTGTTTTTAACTAAAGGCTGTCAAAATATTTATTTTTTCATATTTGAAATGTGCCAAATACTCCTCTTTAAATATGCTTTCAGTGGTATAATTGCAGAATGATGACATACTATCCAATAAAATCACAGATAAAGAGCTGTCCTAAAATATATATTTTATATAGTACCTAAACATCAGATCTGTGTAACAGAAAATGAGGTAACTGTTCCAGCATACAAGCCTCTTCTGCCACTTCACGGAACAAATGAAACAGGACTTCAGTCTTTATACACACAATACAAGTTATTTTACACCAAAGTAGCACCAAATATGTTGGTCACCTGAAAAGCCACTGATGAGAAGGCAGTGGTTGAAACACTTGTATCTATCTCACTTGCTTCTCTTTGCAAGTGTCCAGATAAGAGAACTACCACATATTTACTACGTCCAAACTAACAGTCCACACAGAAAATGAAAACCTTAAATTACCAAAACACTACAGATCGTTTAAGCAACACGGCTTACAAAAGATTACAGGCATAATTTTTTAAGAAGCAATGAACATTTTCATTGCCTTTCAACATTTAACCACTAAGTATGTTCAGCAGAAACGTTAAAAAAAATAAAGAAAACACTTTCCACTCCCATATTTTTTACTTCTAGTATGAAGTGAAAGGCACTGGCAAATGCATGTTGAAATAATCACAGATCTGCTTGTTCACAGAGCTGGTTGTTCAAAAGTAAATTCTGGTCCTCAAGTCCTTGGTTTTCATTAGGTGTTCTCAGTTTAATTATTATTTAGAAAACATGTTTCATAACTGCAGGAAATAATTCCAATAATGAACACACTGGTTTTCCTACTGTCTTCAAGTGCAGTTCAGGGTTCCCCCCCCCCCCCCCCCCCC
>VFFE01009205.1:1991400-2043539 GCA_008921705.1 Burhinus oedicnemus
GTTGATTGTGTTTTTTTTTTTTTTTTTTTTTTTTTAAAGACTGTTAGATTCTCACATATTTGTCCAATATGACTGTTTCTGGTGATGGACTTGGATAAATCACTTTTTCCATATTTATCTCTATTTGTTTCACAGAATTTAAGTGTTACATTAGCACTTGTCAGCTAATATGTCAAATTAGCTAATATATTCCAAAGTGACACAGACAAGGCACACTGTGATTGAACTTCTGAGTTTGTTGTTAAATGGAATTGCGGATGCTAAAATTTAACGTGGATTTAAAGGGAAACCTGGTAAACTTATACATGAGAATCTCTTGGAAGACCAGTAAATTCATGAAACGGTACCTATCCCATGAAGTTCCTGGTTTGCACCTTTGGAGTTCGGGAAAAGAGTAGTATCATGCACGCAATGCCTTCCCTGCTCTTAAATTCTTCCCATTGTATCTGCTTCCAGCCACTGCTGGAGAGAGGCTAAATGAAACTTTGTTCTGAACTGGTTATGCACTCTTCTAAATTCTGTCCGTATGTTATTAAGTGCAACAAGCTGAGCTGATCTGTACCTGTCCCTTATTGATGGTTTCATCAAAACAACCAGGCTTACAGCATATTCAATCCAGGGAATTCACATGATACAATGCATAAATTTTTAATTTTTGACCAATAAATAAGATCCCAGGTCTTCTCTTTGATTTGAAGCAAAGGCACTAAAGGCCTGATGCATGTACAGCATGCAGAGATGATTGTGAATGTGACACATTTTGATTTTTAGATGAACAAGATACTAACAAGAAAGAAAAAGGATAACTAAATGGTCTTTCATCAAATACGCGTCAAGATACAAGTCAAGCTGGAAGGGGTCTCTGGAGGACATCCCTACTCAAAGCCAACTTCAGAATTCTTTTATGTTACTCAGGCTGGTCAAGTTCTGCTTATCTCCAAGGCTGACACATCCTTGGACAACCTATTCCAAATTCTGGTCCTCTTTTGTAAAATAGTAGATTTAAATGCTCCATAAACGCATGTTGCTATGTTAAGCATTTGTATCTGTGCAACCATAGTTCACCCTCACTTCATGCACTACTGCCTAGTATTTTAGGCTCAGGTTCCTTTTGGATTCAAGAAGCACAATATGATAAAGGCCATGACTATTTTACTATGGGTTGCAGTGGTATCCATCGAATAGCAGAGGATTTTAAGGACCTTCTGTTTTAGAACATGGGCTTATTTTGTGATTAAACTGCTCGAGCTACATCTTTCATTGCACATTTTTCCCCTCATTCCCTGTAGTTGTAGTCCCCGCCTTGTGTTCACCTCTTGCTCTGTCCCTGTACTCTTCCACATGGTACTCCATTTCTCTGTCAGCTTCTGTGTCTTATCTTGATCTTGTATTCCCTACCCCCAGCACTTCCTTCACAAGCATTTCCCTGAAATTTTCTTAACATCTTCTCTACATGTTGCAGATCAGAATGTTTCCTCCTCTATACAGATATGGTGCCAATGAGAGGAATAAATGCAGTTTCACTTCTTTCTGATCCAGTGCCCAGAACCACAATGCTCCTTGCTATCAAAAGTTGCTGAACAACAGTATGGTGCTTAAGTCACGCATTTCTATTAGTAAAAATGCAATCTGCTCATATCTTGGCCAAAAATTTCTAAAAAAATCTGCTATGTGAAAACAATGATTTTCAGAAGCTTGTAAACTGGATCAATTCTGTGTAGATTCTTCATTGAGAGAGCAAGTTCTCTTGCCAATTTGTAAATTTCTGCATGAAAGCATAAAGGTCCTTGGCTAAAATCCCTTTTTCCACCCCGAAACAAACTGTTCTGAACCGAAACTATTCTGTTTCTATGAAGAAGAAACAGCACACTGTAGACACAGAAAATATATCATCACTAGACTCCATTCCAATTTCACTTTCTTGTGCCTTTTTAAATTTAAAATGTATCTTATTACATAACATCTAGAAATACTGTAACAATTACACAGTGTAGATTTCTTCAATGCATATTTCGTTCTAGAACTACAAACTAAAGATGCTGAGAAACTTACACCAATGGAATTGTAAAAAGAAGCCATCTCATGAGCCATTACTACTTTCCGTCCTTAGGACAAGACTACTAATGTGGTTTAGAGCCACAAAACTAAAAGTATCAGCAAGACCACCAGCAACAACTATTTGAGGAGTGTTGCAATTTCTTTCTTATAAATTAAGAACCAGTAAGAATCTACTCCATTCGCCTTCTGTTTGATAGCAGAGAATATGACAGAAGAGTTGTCAGCACTTTGAACAGCTTTAAAATGAGGAAGAACAGTTTTTGAAGCCTTCCAAACAGTGAACACGACGAAGTATTAGAGAGGGAAGAAAAACAGCAAATATGTATTAGGCATGCAAGAAATAGTAGGTAGTGCTGGTCTTCAATGCATACCTTTAATACAGCATTTTACTTCAATTTTCCCAAAACTAATTACTAGTGTCAAAAGCCACCTCCCAAGTGTTTTGTCTTTAAAGCACTTTGACATATTACTAGCAATAAAACTCCTCTCTGTTACCAACAGTATTAGTATTTCTTTATCACTAAAAACTTAGCTAAAAATCTTACCTATTAGCAAAATACAAAGCAGGTATTTCCTTAACAAGATAGTGTATCCTCTCGGAATGAGTTAAATTGGTGGAATAAAAGCAGTTGCTCTTATCCTTTTAGCATACGTTTAAGAAATAATGCTAACACACTAATATTAGCCACTGTCTCCTTCTCCGGTTATATTTCAAATTACTGACTTTTGGATTGTGCATAGATTTTTTTAAACACTCCTGTAGTCTTATTGGAACCAACAGCCATTTCAAGCTCATACAATATTGGAATAACAATGCAAGAGAACAAACAAGTGTTAGTTATTCCATAAGACCATCCTATTTTGCATTCATACATTTTGCAGTAGAAACTTAAGATTATGTCACTTAGGCCCAACTTATGCATCAAAACTAGAATCTGGGAGCAGAGAAGACTTCACCAAGGAGTCACAGCTCAGTGTATGCGAAGATATCCCAGAAGGATGGTCAAATTTGGAATTTGTGTACCATTGCTAAGCATGACAGAAGAAGTTTATGATCTAACAGATACAACAGAACAAGAAGATTCGGTGAGATCTCTTCCCTTCGAGCACAGATCTATTAACCAGCATTTGCGTGACCTACACGAAACACAAAATGCAACTCCCAATGTCTGCCTTCTAAGAAATTCACTTCAAGTTCCATGCATTTAAACTTAAATGACACAGGACCAGCCTAACAGGTGAACCTCCTTTCCACTCCCCTCCCCATGTCTCCTGTGGCTAACTGAGTTTACAAAGGTTTCAAACCATCTTAACAGTATCCTATCAACAAGCAATCATATAAAGATTCTCTGT
This sequence comes from Burhinus oedicnemus, assembly GCA_008921705.1. Classification (NCBI taxonomy): domain Eukaryota; kingdom Metazoa; phylum Chordata; class Aves; order Charadriiformes; family Burhinidae; genus Burhinus; species Burhinus oedicnemus. The sequence goes on from VFFE01009205.1 coordinate 1,994,812, forward strand.
CAGGGTCTTGGATCCTAAAAACGCTCTGTCTTGTCAATAGTACGTGTGAGACCTACTCAAGGCAATAAAGACATTTACTCATTTGAGCAGTGAACAGGATGCCACAGGACTTGCTGGATTCCTTACTACATAATTTAAGGGTTAATTAAAAAAAAACCAAAAAACAAAACAAAAAAAAACCCCACTCCACCATTGTTCTTTTAGCACTTGAAACAATACAGACATTTCTGATAACAGGAAACAGTTTTGAACTTCAGGACTACCACCCTGGATCGAACTTCTGTAAAAAAATTCTAAGGATTTGGGGGATTTATTTGAATATACAGTGATAAAAAAATTTCCTAGATGTAGCCTACTGATATTGTCCTTTACATCATCAATGCAGAGCTGCTGCTTTTCATCAGGGCCATGATATCTTATTTTATGTTTGAGTAGGTGGGAATACATTGCGAGCTACAAAACCTAAATGCCAATCTACTTTTTTGAACAACATAATGTTCACAAATTCATAATTCTTCTATACCTCGTATCAAGTGGTAATAAGTACAACTTTTTAGCTTAAATATGCATCACCTTAAATGGAAGAACTGGAATTATAATCAGTTAGAAAAAGCTTATAAATGGAAGTTCTATGAAAAAGTATTAAGGGTTTAAAGAGATTCCTAAACATCAACATGTGTTGGTAAGTAGCCAGGGTATGAAGAGTGGTTCTGCAGCCCTCAGAAAAATTGTGAGGTTAATTTTAAAGAATTAAGTTTATCGGTAATCAACACATAAAGCAAACTGGTTACTTAACTTGGTGATGCTAAATACATTACACATGCATTCTCCTAATAATTTCTGTCATACACCTACAATGTTTTTGGTAATAAAAGAATTTAGTCATTTATCTTCACCAATGCTTATGGCACAGAAACTTTACCAATTACTGAATCCAGTTCTAAACCATTTGACTGAAATTAACAGGCATTACTTCTATGACTTCAACAGGTCAGAAGATTAAAAACCTTAATCTCTACCTGTAGAAAGAAACTACAGCTGGTCTAGAAAGTAAATGCTAGTAATTTATAACCAGCAATTGAAAAGAATCATGCTATTGATTTCTTCAGTACATGTAGGAATCACTAAGAAAAATGTGAACAGCTCACATGAAGCTCTCCAAATGACATACCAATTATGTTAACTAGCAAGGAAAAAAAAATATGTTTAAAAAGTATCCTGTTCCCTAAACTAAGACACAATAGTTAAAACGTATCTTGATCCTGGACGAGGGCTACTCAATTTCAGTAAAAGCTGTATTGTATTACGTTCAAAAGCACTATTTATTTATTTATTTACTAATGGCTACCAGGCAATTTTATCGATGTCTGTTCAGCAACTAGTTTCTGTTTCAGCAACTAGTGTTCCAGCTCTGCCAGATACGTGAGGCAGAGTGTCTCATTTTCACAGCTGGAGAACCGTGTACCTCCGCAAATCCTCCCCAAGAGCAATACAGGACATGGTACACAGGATGTGCTACAGACAGGACCCTTGTAAGATCCCAGCAAAGTTTATGGTCACAATCTTAAGTAAGAGTTTGCTGTTTGCTGGACTAGAGAAGGTACACTTGTGCTCATACTGGATAGGCTATGTTTGATGCTAGCAGAGATGTGAAAAATCAGGTTAAAACCATTCTCCAAACACTTCTCAAAAGAAAAAAAAAAAAAAAATTGTTAGTAGTTTCTGCTCTTTCAGCTCTATACTAGCCTGCAAATCAAACAGGAGTCACCCAAAACACGAGTCTGACTTTAGATCTTCTCAAACACACAAAACTCCACACCACCTCCCGCTCCAGCTCTCAGAATCCAAACTGAATCAGCATATTTAACAGTTACTGCAAGTTACATATGTTTGCTATAGAAAACACTGAATGAAAAGACAGACATTTATCTGGGATGGATGCACCACAGTGGAACTCCTTCTAAAAAGGAAAGCCAGATGCACTCCAAACAAATTCTCCATTACTGTTTAAAACATATACCTATCTTATTTTTTTTTACTGTAGACCTTTATTGGTTGTAAGGTTTCACTCATAATTTTATTGCTTGTAGAACTAGGGTTGCTAACAGTTTATAACAGTTGGGAATTGTTTATTTATCTTTTTAATCATGAGAGGACTTTTTACTGGCTTCAGGTTTTCTTTCCTGCTTACATGGCAAGCAATGTCATATATGTAACTTTGCCATTTTTTAATGGTTTTTTCTCCTTACTGAGTAAAAAAGAAAAAAAATCAGTAATTCTTCTCCTACAATTTTAAAGTCTCAAAAATCCATATTTCCAAGAAAAAAACCCAAAAATTTTCACAGAATTGAGGGCCTTCCTTCCCCTTCTTGCCCAATAAAGCACTTGTCTTCTAAAGCGATTACTTTAACATGGTAAAATTTTCTCTCAAGACCCAGTCAGAGTTTGTTTTAAGATAAATGAGAAAAACAGTGTAGCAGTGCACATATTTAAAATCCCAATCCTATTTTGACAAAACAATAATTTCCAGGATGTGCTTAGATTCGTTAAGAAGTATTTTCCTAAGAACGTAAGATAGGAATAAATCTTAAGAAGAGTTGTTTAGCCTTCTAAAACCCTCACTAGTTATTGGATTTAATTTTGTTCTTCCCTAAATAAAACAAATTTTATTAATCACACAATTTTTATAACCACCTTTGAAAACATAAGTATAGCCATGCTATAGTAAATATTATTCTTATGTAAGACCAATAGTTACAGTTGCATAGAGAACAGAGTCTGGTAAGATTACTCTTTAACAAAAAAACAACGAAACAAGGCCTTCTTGCAATCACTGCTCTTCAAAACCACTGTAGTATATTCTTCAATAAAAAGTTAACATTTCATGTATTTATATAAATAATATAAAATAGTGCTAACACAACATAATGCATGAAGCTGTCTGGATACAAAAACAGAAGTATGTGGATACCTCAATGCATTTGATTTATGGCTCTCCATCAAAATACATAGAAATTCTGTAAAATCTCTAATATGTGGCTATAGGAGACTCTCTTCACTGCTCTGTAACAGGCTCTGACTGCTAAATCCTTAGGTATGTGTCCCACACAGTTAAAGCGATATCTAGCAGCACAATTAAGTTAAGAGTGCTACTGGGGCATTAGTTGATTAGAACGGTAAATAACAGGGAGGCAAACCTTCATGCCTCAATGCGAAATTAGGAAAAGTTGACCATATTTAATTAAATGGGAGTCTCTCTCCCAGCTTCAGCATACTGTGGATCAAGCCCAAATATCATGGTTAAAAACACAGTTTGAAAAACGTCTATTTCGCAATTGACACTGTCTCATGAAATCCGGCTAACTGATGCATCCAGCTAAGCATTTCATAAAGACAGAAAACTGAATGCAGAAGTATAAATCAAAGGTAACAGTTTTTCACTTTTCTGATAAAAAAAAGAAGTAAAAATATGGGAACTATGTAGTATATCATAAGGATGATATTTTGGCAGGTTTTGTTAATTATCCAAAAGAATGAATAAAAAGCACACTAAGGGCAAGTCACATAAAACTTCAGGAAACTGAGACTGGCTAAACAGCACTGTGTAAGTTTTCTGATTAGACAGGCACACAAAATGTCTGTTACAGAACCTAAGTAAATCCGGAAACATGAAAGTGAAATCAACTTTGGAAATACATGTCCAAAATCTCACTTTAAACAAGATGGAGAAAAAAAGAAAAAGAAGCGCTATACAGAGCAGCATTCATATGCCAACCCATAACCAGAAGAGAAAGAAATTAAGACCATGAAAGTTCAGGTTAAGAATCAGGTTGAGTTTAGAGCAATAACCTTTATACTACAGGACAACTTCTCAAGGAATTTGTTTACTTTGAACATGTAAGAAAAGCACTGATCTCTAGAAAAAAAAAAAAGAAAATGCAGAGAAATGGGCTGATTAAAAGAACATTCATTTCTGTTCCATATACATGGGAATATACATATGTATATGAGACATTTAAATCTGGAGAGATGTGCCAGTTAATATTTCTCTTATCGCAAAAAGAGCACAGATATAAAAAATAAACATCAGACTGTAGCTAAGATTTCCATTTCAAGTCCTGACTGACATACTTAACATTGGAAATTACACACTTTCCTTTAAAAGCATACAGGACAACTAGGTTAGCTCTAGAGTCAGAAGACATGCCACCTACTGAATCTTGGAGCATTCCAATATATAACGTCTTTTGAAAGCTCCTTACCCCAAGGTATCCACACAGCTTGACCCAGCTGAGTCTGCAACATTTTCAGGAGGGCGGATTAAATTGGTATGACAGAAGACTATATAAAGTGCTCAGAATATAAGTCTTCCAATACGCACTTTACTTTTGATACATGCGCTATCTACAAGAATATTCACTTGCTAACAAGTTCATTAAGCTTCCAGTTTCTTCCCATGCAGTTTATTAAGCACACTGTATCGAAGATACATGCCAAAATTGATAAAGACAGCATTTATAGTATCAGATAAACTTAATTTGGAGTCGGAACTGATTACAATGCTACATGAAAGATACTTTGGTCTTGTCGATGCTTCAAAGTAAGTATAGAATAGTTTCAGATACGAATTTAAAATAATTCCTTTCAAAAGGACAGTCCTACAATGATTTTATCTAAAGAGAAAACACAGCATTCTTGTTCCTGAATGAGAGAGTCCACACATCGACTTAATCAGGAAGAATTCTGTGTAGGCAGTGGAGGAGAACATTTTATTATCAGTAAGCAGTTTTCATTTTAATCAGGGATTTACAGTCTGAAGAGAAGTAAGAGGACATATTCATCTACTTACCCTATTTTTGTTTTCTCTTTAATTTTGGATGAGGAACTAGTTTTCGGTTTTTTGCTCTCCTTGTCCTTTGGTTTGGATTTAACTTTTCTACCCTTCTTTTCCTCTTTTCCTTCAGCTGAAACACTGGGGAAGTTTTCAGGACTCATTACTCGTGGAATGTTTCTTTCTCCTCTCTCTTTTGCTTTTGCAATTGCTTCAGATATTATGCGATTTGCCTTCTCTTGTTTACTTTCCGAGTCTGCTTTTTTCTTCTGCTTCTTTTCAGACATTGCCCTCACCTGGGTATTCTGCAACTTAGTATATGATCCTGAACCATCAGTCTTCTTGGAGGAAGGAGGCTGTAGCACGAGACAAAAAGTAAATAAAATCACCTTATTTTGAGAATATAAACACTTCTTGAAAGAAAAAGCACATGTGTTTTTCATCTGGATATGCATTTTAAAAAACCTAACCTGGCAGGGACTCATGCAGACACAAAAAAAAGAAGGCATTCTGTTTATACCACAGAATGGCGTGGGTTTCAGAATAACTACATCAATTGCGGATTTTAAGCAACCAATCCACATACTGAAAATCAGTTAAAAACCCCCCTCTTTCTACAAGTCTCTCAGCCTCATTTCCACCTTTGTAGTTTAGAGACACCGACCTCCTTAACCTTTCCAGCATTCCCATACATTTGACACCCACCTCCAACATCTCCAATAAACGTTCTTCTCATAAAAATCTGAAAAAGCAATGAACTCCCGAAGATAACGGCATCGGCATTTCGCCTTTGGTAAAATACCAGGACCACAGAGACCTTAAAGCAGACGAAAGATCTACAAGACTAACTCAGTGCTAAACAGAACAGATGCTCAAACAAAGTCAACATTAAAAAACAGACAAAAGGTAAGACCAAAACGCAAATCACACAGCTCTATATTCATAATAAGGTCAGAAAGCAGCATTTCTTCTATTTGGAGCAACATAAGGTCTGCGCCTTAGTCAGGAAACACAACCCGATTTTATTTTGAGGTTTTCAACCACCGTTTCGTGGACACAGAACGGCTTACACTACGAACGCAACATTCGGATTATCAGCCTCTCTCCACAGAGGCCAGAAGACATGTTTTTGCTCTCCTCCTTCCCCCCTCCCCCTCAGAGGAATGGAAAGAATTTCCTACTCAAACAGACAAAAACCCGGCTGATAACAGCCGCCTTAGGCTCTCACCCGTAAGCGCGCCTCTGCCTACAGCATGGAGAGAAGCCACCAGGCGTTTGGAGGCACATTTTCGGGCCAGGCCCAGCGCACTTCGGCGGGCGCGCTCTCTGTCCGCGCCCGGGCGAGGGCCGGGCGGGCGGCAGGGCTGGGGATGGCTCTGGAATGCCACCTGAAGGCCCGCGGGCTGTGACAAATAACCCGCACCCGAGGCAACGGCGACGAGCTCAAGATGGCGATGCAGCACGGCTCCCGCAGCAGCAGCCAGTAATAAGGAAGGTTATTCAATCCCATTAGCCTTTTAGCCCAAAGAACCCCTCCTCCTCCCACTCATTCCGGCTCTCACTTACCCTTCCTCTCGGCCTCTTCGCTGAAGACATGTTTGGCGTCAGACAAAGGCTTGCCCTCTGCTTTCCCCGCACCCCAGGCAGTGCTCAAGAGAAAAGCATTCAGAGAAGATTGCTAAATGGCCTATTTAGCGAGCGGCAGCCGAGATACGCGCAACCCTCCGCAAACGCACATTGGGATTTATCAACATATTCCTGCCGCGGCCGAGCCCGCGTCCGCCGCGGCCCGGGCCGCCCGCCGCCCCTGCCCAGCGGGCCCTCGGCCAGGGCTGGGAGCGGGCCGCCGGGTTCCGACGAAGCACGGACAGAAACGAACGCACAAAGCATCAAAATGCATCAGCGTGAATATTAGAGATGTCGTTAAAAACACGGGCTCCTTCTGCGGAACCAGGCCAGCAGATGGTGCTACCCGTCATTATTCCATTAGGCGCTGCAGTTTAACCCCCAACGGGCCGCTCTGCCCGGCATGTGGCGCGGGCACTAACTCCTCCTCCTCCTCCTCCTCCTCCTCCTCCTCCTCCCGCAGCGCTGCCCCCGGCTCGGTCCATGGCTGGGCTGGGACAGCCGGGAAAGGAGCGGGCTTCTGCCTCGGAGGGCAATTTACGGCAAGGCCGCAGTGCCCTCCGCGGGGACAGAGACCAAAATCTCAGTCCGTGGCCTCACACGTATTCTGCTCTCCAATACACTGTTTTAATTATTTTATCTTTAAATTTAATTCATTACTATGAGCTAGCAACAGTGGAGGTATTTAAAAGAGGGGTAGAGGTGGTGCTGAGGGACACGATTTAGAGGCGGTTTCGGCAGTGTTAGGTTGATGGTTGGACCAGATGATCTTAAAGGTCCCTTCCAAACTAGGCAAATCTATTATTCTGTAATTTGCTTACGGACTTCCCCACTTCCTACAGAAAATGGAAGATCTCCTTAACTCGATTTTACGCCCTGCTCCCTGCCCCGGCCTACAGGACATCTCCTCACATACATGGGGCACGGCTACACAGTAAACAACTCTTCGTTCCAAGGTTGTTTTAAAGTGCTATTCTAAAAGATCAGACAAGTTTTAAAGTACATATTGTCAACATATCAAATAAGACCAAAAAAAGATATGATCGGGTGTTTTGAAAGGTCATTAAAAAAACAAGACACTTCTGACAGCACAGCTCCATCCTAGCAATGCCCTTTATTCTCAGAAGCCCATTAAAGAAGAATGAAGAAAGATCAGGACTGGATTTCTGTTTTGCTAAATATATACTTTTATTTTGTGGTACATGTGTGTTTTTCCCCCCTAGAAAATGTAAAATATTGCAAGGATTTTGAGATTGTTAAGATTAGGCCTTACACTTCATCAGAATTTTGCTTCTATTTAAGATTAATTTCAAAATGTTGTTCATTGTCCATTGAAAATCCTAGCAGTACCATTAAATGGATTCTTTTCTTAATAATACCACTTAAATTCAAAGATATTTCTGTAAATATGCAGCTTAATCACACGGACAATTATTCAATTTTAATTTTACTTTTGAGAACTCTAGCCAAGATGCTTCTACATTGTAGTTACAGTAGCTGTAACAAATTGCAGTGATTTATCTTTTAGGGTTATTATTTCATAACTTAGTAAAAATGCTAAATAATGTACTATTTTGCATTTTGAGATCAGCTAAACAAAAAAATATTCCTAATGTGCTCTTGGCATAACTTCAGCTCTAAGTCAAATGCTACTAAAGCTAGTATGGTTAGAGGACTTTTAAAAGGTGGTATGTTCTTCAACACTCCTGGACCAGAAACAAACAAAAAATGCGTAATAATTCAGTGGGCGATATAGAAATGGTGGCTTTTTTGTAATTCTTTTGCAGTAATCTTCCTAGATACTGTATTACTTTTAAAACAAAGTTTCTTATGCTACATTTCCTCAGAGCTCAAAGCTGCTTCCTGAGTTATTCCTCAACAACTTTTATTACTTTCTTACTGTAGAATTGTGAATATGCTGGATGAGGCTACTGTATGTTTTAACTCCTCAGGCTGACCCTCTGCTTCTTGCTCTATATTATTGCTTCTGTTTACGACTCCTGCACTGCACAAACAGTAAGTTAGAAAACTGAGAATGTATTTTTTTTAACTTTACTATGATATTTCTAACCATATGGAAATGACATTCATGAAGATGAAGGAAGGCACCAGCCAGCCATTCTAAGCTAAATAAAGCTGTAATGAAACCTTCATCAAGGAAGTCACCATTGTCACAAAAAACAAAACTGGAAAGCAACACAAGTGTTTTGAGATTAGAAGAACCAGAAACATGCTTGCACTACAGAGGACAATACATGCATGCGCTTAGCAACTAAAGCAACAAAAATCATCTAATTCAGCAGAGGTCTTTTATTCTGATAATCATTTCATGCTTCCAAACAAGGTGTGGCTATAAATAGCTAAACAGTTATAAATCATCACGCACACCGAAAACCATTTAAAAAGCTACACAGCATCTGCAACAAAAAGGACAAAGTGTTTTGCTAAGCCAAAAATATCCCTCCCCTTCACTGAGAGGGGGCGCAGATCAGACATCCTAAAGGAGCATATCACTTCGCGAACAGCTTACAAACCTATTCCATCGATCAGCATTAAGAAAGAAATTCTTAACTGACAAACATATAGGAGAAGGTGGAACGGAAGACCCTGAGGCAGCCATGTACTTAAAAACTGAAAATTTTATTTGGAAAAACATGTTTTTACTTTTCACGGTTGCAAAGACAATAATCCAAATGTAACTGAACGTAAACCAATGCAATGCTGTCTTGAGTCTGCACAGAGAGCTCCAGGGTATCTGCTGCTGCTGCTAATAGCTTTGCCAAGCAGCAGCCGAGGGCAACGAACAAGCCTCCCGTCAGTTCCCTGCTGCTCCCCGCAATCCCGTGGGCAGCAGGGAAACTGGCAGGAATCACGTCAATCCCATGCTACTGCTGCCGCCTGCAAGAGCCATTAACAACAGCAGGCATAGGCCGTATTGCTGTTCACATGGAAGAGCTAGCCCTAAAAAACCACTAACAGTGGAACAGGTAAGGCAACAGCTGTAGACATCCCCACGAATGCCCCAATTCACAGCAGCCAGGGGAGCATCTTCTCAGCAGCATTCAAAAGAATTTGACATGCTGTCTTGCAGGAGTAGAAGATACACTACACATGTCTGAATGATATCTTAATTAAACTAATATAAAAGCAATCAAGTTACCAGACAATACTGAGAGACAGAATCATGACAGCAGTCTTCCCAATAGCTAGCAGTGCTCTGCTGAGTAGGCTTTTCATAGGAAGGCATTTCTCCTACATTTTGTTGTGGGTTGCGTAGGACATGCATTTGAAGACCTTCCCTGGCATAACAGTACTTCCCACAGCAAGGACAAATCACTGTCCTCAACACTTACAGACATTGGGTTTTTCCCCTTGAAGGCCTAAACCTATTTTAATTTGCTCCACAACAACCGATAGTTTCTTCACATCCTGTGCATAACACTACAAAGGAACTCCCATGAAGAAAGTAAGTTTAACACAGAAAAAGGGTCTACCTCCTAGAAAACCCTCCCAAATCCTGCCTTAACTGTTCCATAAGTAAAACATTGCTTCTACTGTGAGAACAGCCTTCTTACAGTAGGTATGGCCACTCATGGTAGAGAAGTATTATTGTCAATTCTGTGTGTGCACAGAATTTTTAAGACTGACTATCTCTTCTGAGTTGCATCCATTATTGATATACTCTAAGGACTGGTAATGCCTTTCCCTGGAATTTTAATGAGTCGCTCATTCCTGGTTTAATTATATGAAGCACTTTTTTTTTAATAATGATTTTCACTTGTGGATCTACTCACCCAAACAGTAGCTACCACTAAGAACTAAATTATGACCCTAACTAGTCTAACAACAGAAAGCTAAGGTTTACATTTGCAACACCTTGAATGACTCTTTTACATCTACTGGTAGCAGTGCGCACCTGCAGGAAGATACTAAGTGCCATACACCTCAAAAGCATAATAAATTCTTGCTAGTTTCCAGGTCCTTCGGAAAATCAAGATGACCTTGACATCAACTGCACTGAAAGCAGCTAAAATTAGCCACCTGGAAACCTGATCTTCATGCATTACCACATCATCTTTGTCCACGTTTATTACTAAACAAGGAATCCCTTTGTGCATGTCAAGTCACCAAAATAGTATCAATATCACAACTGTAATACAAATAAATGAATCGCATAACTAATGTTAATCAATACTTCTAGCTTCTCATTTTTTACATTGTAATCACATCAAAATTTGAGAACTGCAGTTGCTTTTAAGCTGCTACACTGAAAAATCTTAAAGGAATATCCATTCATCATTTGAATTATAAAATTGTATTTAGCAACACAACTTTGAAAAAAAAAAAATGCATGAACTCAACTCAGTGACTTCTGAATTCCATTCTAGTACTCTGAACTTTTTTCCTCTAGAATGGTCTCCATAAATAACTCTTCTAGGGATGCTTTTAATGGCCGTTTTATAATCAAAAAGTGTATCTATTAAAAAAAAAAAAGCTAAAAGCTCACACCCTTGACAGAGTCAATCGGTAGAAGATTCCTTACAGTATGAATTGTCACCCCACATGCACGCAGAAAGGACTCTCCTTTGCTGAATGGCAATCCCAGCAAAAGAAGTGGTTTCCTTCAGATGATATACTGAAATAAGATTTCCAGTTAATCAAGCTACTTCTGCACAACTGATGGGAAGATCACCTAAACATGCAACAGGGTTTTTTTTCTCCAGAAAAGTGCCTTTTTCCCCCTCCCTTCAGAGTTCCTTCTGAATTGCTTTTTATTTTCTTGCTCAACAGTTGCCCCACACCATCTGTTGGGATGGCTCCACAAAGCCAAGAGCACTGGCAAATGAAGATCCATGGGGTTCTACTATTTCTCCATTCTCTTTGGTGCATATACGGAACTATCAAGAGAGCCAATGAAGCATTCCAAATTGTGTTTTTTTCAATATGCTGATAATCCTCTTCCCTCTTTTTCTTGCTTGTTATCATTGCTAATGAATGTCTCAGTGTTTAAGGGATACAGGATCTCAAGACATACATATGTGAAACCTAACCCAAATTAAAATAGACATGTTACAGACAGATTGAAAAATGGAAAAAGATACAGGGGGAAGAAAACACACTATCTTTTCCATATTTGTTATCTGTAATGTTGATAAATAAATTGCTAAGAACTAAGCAATGTGGCCAGGCAATAGTTTTTATCTGTATAACAGTTGCTTCAGAATGTAAATTTGGTTACTGTGATTTGTACCTCACAACGCATTTAACGGCAAGCTTATGGCCAAATTTTTACATTTACATCAAAATGAAAACATTAATGTAAAAGTCAGCAACCTTAAACTAGTCATGTTTCCAAGACGAAACAAGCACCTGCTTTGCATGTCACACACTCTTTACGTAGGTTGTTTCTCATCTAAATGCTACAGAACCCAGTAATACATATCACTAATCATGTTTCACCACTTCTATAGCTAAGACACCATAGTTGTGATTAGTAGCAGCTTCTTAACCAGTAAGCCTCCGATTTACCATATCATTAATTGGGAGAAAAATCAAGCTGCTGTCCAATGTAACCAGATGCTGCTAACCTGGGTGTGCTGCAAAGGCAGCATCGGACATCAGAGAATGAGTCTACAACGCACCCAAGGTTCCATTTGGAAGATTTTGTTTGTAGACAGTTTTTTTGGGGCTCAGCCCCAAATATAGTTAGACTGTTTTTCCTGAGTATTTAGTAGTGGTATAAAAACCGTGTGCAACTTTCATCGTAATTCTTAAAGGAGATACTATGTAATGGAGCATATTAAATTGCCAGGAAATGAAAAGAAATTGAGAACTTCATCCTGCTTGCTCTGCCAAGCTACAGCATTGGATGTGTGTCAGTTTTCAGTGGCTTGGTATTCTGTGCCCACCATGTACCCGCATCTCTTTGGTTCTAGTCTGTAATGGTGAACACAGCTATTTAGCGAATGGCATGCCATACCAATAACACCTACTGCCTCAACAAAACTTCTCAGGTGCTGTTTTTCACATGCAGAACTAGTAACACTACGTACTTCTATTGATCTAAGCCTGACGCGGTGCCTATCTTTTGCTCCATCCACGGGGTGGGGTCCCCACTAGAAGTACCACTATGCTGAACAAGAGAAAACTCCGGGCTCCAATATATGAAAAAAGGTAATCATCATATTCAAGTCAACTGGCATTGTGGATGCACAATAGATTTGAATTACCAGGCTTAGAGCAACTTCAGAGTCATGCCACACCTCTACCTCTACAGATTTTCTAAAACCTCTAATACCTATTCTAAGGGTCAAAATGTTCTAGCAAAAAAGCTCCACTATTCTGTTTCTTTCTTGCACTCTTGACCGATCTTACCTGACAATTTTCACAATTATTTGACTCCTTAAAAAAGAGTTGACTTAACTCAATACTCTATAAAAGGAAAGTCAGGTTTCAGTTCACTGTTTGAAACAAGTCCTGTGCAAGCATCTGGAAATAAATCTGTAAGATACTTTGCCAAATACTTATGGGCAAGAAAATAACACAGATCTTTGATTTAAAAAGACTAGTCATTACAATTCAAAACTCCCCGATAAAGCTCTACAAATATATTGCTCCACAGAAATCTCACATCATCAAAGACATTCTTAGAAGGTACAGGTAAGTGTGGGCTTCTTTTGGAACACACCCCTGTTTTTACAATAGGAAAACTTTTATTTAACAGGTAAAGCCAGATAGTTTCTATAACCGTGGGGAGTGGAATGCTGCAAAGCAGCAAAAGGAAACAGCTCTCCCCAATGTTCTTTTAATGACCTTTTATACTCCAGAAAAATATAACATTAACTGAAACTGCACTAATTTCTAGCCTTTCATCACTGAACAAACGTCTGTTAATCTCTCACACCAGTAAGTGGTGCTTCAAGAACCTGCTGAGTAACAATATTGGGAGAAAAATCAGAATAAGCTGTTAACTTTGTTCTTTTCTGTAGGAAATCTTGCATTCCCTCACAAGATTAAACTCAGTTTATTTTTGCATTGTATTTTAAATCCAAAGTAAGGGGACTTCCTGAACAGATACTAAGTGTAAATACAAAGTGCAGTGAGGGATGCTAAAATAATTTTTACTGTACTTCAAGATCCAAGCTTTTCTTTAGACCAAACTACTGAAACATATCTTTTTTTTTTAATGCCTCTCTGATTTCAAAAAGGACGAAAACTTTTATTAAACTTGTATTATTTTTTTTCAAGGGAGAACACAGTAAGAAGATACTTTATTTCCTAACTTTAAGATTGATGAAGGGAAAACAAAACCACCTCACAAAATGGAAGCAAACAACAAGAAATCCCTAAACGACTTTTGGCTGGACTAAGTTTTGGTTTTGTTCTCCCTCTCCGCAAGGTAAGTCCTCGTTTCAGACATTGTCCTGGGGTTATTTTTTGAGGCTTTGGAAAAAAGAGAAATAATATAAAAATATTTATTATGAAACTGCAAGAACAAGCACCACCAAAAAAATTCATACACAGAAAAAATTAATTATTCTGTAACAGAATGAGTCAGTATTTCGTCTTTCCAGTTTGCAAACATCAGGTATCTTTAAAATATATAGCAACAAAACGTACCAAGTATAAGCTTACTGTGGGCATGATTTTCTAGTCCTCCTGCTACTATTTGCTGAATTTTTAAAAAGCAGATGTAGCAGTGGTATGAATAAAGAGGGCAGACAAATGCCAACATCAGTACTGTCATCCACATCATTGCGCTTCAGCTATCTATGGAGCTCTGAATAGTAAAGCAGGAAAAAGAGTTCCGCAGACACCAGTGGGCCTCTTCGTAATGCTCCGCAATCTAAACCATCCCTACACCACCTAAAACCCATGCCAGTCTAGCAAATACTGCATATTTTGAAATTTAAAATAGCAGCGCAAAGTAGTAGCCCAGTTTCTCCCCCAAATGGATGCTTCATCGCTGGACACTTAAGACATCTTCATGCAGTTATCGTATTCAAGATTAACTTACCAAAGGGCATCAGGACATGGAGGCTAAGTTTGTTCACTACAACTTCATCAAACCTTACCGGCTGTCCCAAGGAAAGACCTTCACCTGACTGGCCTCTTTCCATAGCTGCTTCATCTAAAACAAAATAGTTAAAATACACTAAATGCCCCCCAACCCCCAAAATGACAGAACTGTTGTCCCTCATAGAGCAAGGAACACTTCTGTCTCTTATTACAAAGCCAGTCTTTGATAATCATACATTCTTTGACTAAAGATTCACAAGAAAGATTTAGCTTTAAAATATTCAGCTAGGTTGTTCTTCAGCTCTCAGGTTACAGTTATACATGCACATTAAACTACAGGCAACAGCTGTTCAACTTTTTATGCAACTTGCTTTTAAAAAACCCCAAGGCTATACAACCATGCCATATAAGTTTGTGTATTTATGGTTCCAAGTTCGTAGTAATTTCTAACACATTGATCAAATTTAGTCAAACGAGAAGAACAGAAATCTCAGAGATGTCCCTAACCACTTCCATGAAGCAGACAGACAGGTAAAGAAGAGATATCTTACTGAGTGAAATGAAATGTGAGCTCAGTGCTTCTTGGACCTCTGAGAATCCACATAAGACATTACAATTATAGTAACCACAAGCTGCAAAATCCAACCCTTTGACACCTCATAATCAACTCATTCTTTCTTTTCTCCTTACTTACACGTAGATTCTCATCTGACAAAAGAAAACCTGTACAAAAGTTCTGCTAAAGCAATGCTAAACAGGCCTTCCTGTTACCGACCTCCTCCTCTTCCCCTTCTCTGAAGGCATTCAAATGCACCAAAACCAAAGAACTGTGGATATGCTACAGGGACCTGTATTTCTTCAGAAGATATTTTGACTAAGTGGCCAAAATATCAGTCTTTTACACCTCACTGTTCTGTTATTCTTGTTTTAAAGTCATGCTTAGTAGTATCTAACATTGCCTTCTAACTCCTATTTTTTTCCTTCCTATCTGTGCATCTGAGCCTCTTAAATGTGCACCTACTGAGAGGACTCCCATGGCAAATTACTACATTACATACATTAAGAAATGGCTAAATAAATACTTTAAAAAAGGCAAATGCTGTGGACTGTACTTGTCCATTTATGACACTATTTTATTGAAGTATTAATTTCTCTATGCATAGTATCATTCTCTAGTGTTAAATTATGACTGAAAAGGAACTTTTCAATGTATAAATTAAAATGTATTAAGTTTGAAATGTTGAGGAAATTGCATATTCCCAGAAAGGCAGGGTTTATCACTCTTCCAAACAGTTTAACATAGGAAATTTAAAAATTAGGATAATATAGCCTGAAAAGAGTCCACTTACTGTACTTCCATTCTGATTACTCAAGCCTGTTTCAATTCTCTATGCATAATAAAAACAAAACAAAAAAAAGAGAAGACTGCTGTAACAGTTTGTATTTCAAACCATCAATTTCAGAAACTACTGCTTATTTTCTACACTGCTCAGGTTTAAATGCAGAAACAAGTCTTGCAATATGATGGTCAAAGTGCAGCTTCTGTAACGTTCTCTTTTTTACTGACAAGGGAAATTAGTCTCTAATGGGAAAGTTTCTTTCAGAAACTGCCTGTCTGGAAAGGAACAAGACCTATAATAATACAGCAGCTCACTTTAAGGCCTGATGAGTCACAAAAGGAAGTTAAGCATTAGCACTTTTCCAAAACTGCAAGCACGACCAAAAAGCAAAACAAGGGGCCAAATAAAATCCAAGCTTGTATTTGCTTGGAAATGCAGCATGTCAGAATTCTGTAATCAGAGTGCTGAGAATAATAAATTCAAATCTGTAACAAAAGAAGGTGAAAAAATAGCTGAAATGAAATATACTCCCATCTACAAAAATAAGGCAAAAGAAAGAAATGTTGCAGACAGAATATATTGAACTTTTAAAGTTTCCCTTTTCACCGCAACTTTTATTGCTGTTTTCTTAAAATACACATTTTTTTATAAGAACTCAAGTAAACTCACACTAATCCACTAGAACTCTCTTGCTAACTTCAGCTTAGTACACAAATATTATCAAGCGAAACTATCAAGCAGATGCAGGCTAGGAGTTCAATAATCTAACTTTAAGGCGTACCAGCTATGAAAGGAACATACCCAACCTGTGTATACAACAGAATGCCCATACTGACCCGAAGCATCCAAGTCATCCAGATAGCAAATTATACATATGTTGATGATCTGATACCAAAATAAATACAAACTGCAATGCCCACTGTGAAATAAATACTGGGAAGCCTAAAGACACAATTGTGTGCGACCATTACAATGATACGCAGGTGAAAACACACCATATCTATCATTTACATGTATAAAATTACTTCACATTAAAAATTGGAAAGGGGGTAGAAAGAGATGCACAAACTCAATCTAAATAAATGAAAATTTTAAAAGCTATGTTTTTTTCTACATTACTAGAAACTCTTTCACACTGAGGAAAACCTAAAAACTGGAGGAAGCCAGTGTGCAGCTTTTTCAGCTGCCACTGTAAATGCAGGTTTGAGCTCACTGCAAAATACTAAGATACAGGACCACCTTTTTCAAGACAGACAGATGATTCTAAATAAAGGTTTTATTTTAGAAACTGCATAAAGCTTTAAACTGTAAATAGCAGATAATTTTTTGCTTTATTATTAAGGAAAAAAGAACATTTGAGTAACCTATACATGCCATACAAACTAGAGGGCATGAAGTTGAGTGTGTTGAGATAGCTTTTATCCAATCTTTTCGCTACACACCCAACAATTTAAGTAACACAGGCACTATTCAGATTTACAGTCTTCAGTGAATTTCCATATTACTTTAAAAGTATTCAGGTTTTAGCTACTGTTTTCTTTTCAAGTAGTCTTAAGTCATTTTATTTACCTTTAGACAGAAATTATGATTCATACAAAAAGACAAAATCCTTAACAATGCTGATTTTAATGTAAACCGACAAAGAATTGGCTGCAAAAGTGTGCAGAACAAAACAAAATTACAAAAGACTTCAAATTAAACTGAAAAAAGAGCTTTCCTCTTTCCATTTTGCCATGTTGCTACCTACCCACCCACGGTCTAAACGGCCACCGCTTTTGTGTGCCATCAAAAGAGTAATTTTCTCATGTTTTTCATTACCAACCATACAGGGAGACCAGGAGACAAAACCCCACCCAAACTACCTCCAAAAAGAACAAAACACAAGGAGCTTTTTATTCACCTTGATCTAAACACCCAAGATCAGCTTCAGCACACCTATCCCAAGCACACTGAGAAACCAGCAAGGCATACATACATCTCTTAGCAAGAAATACCTACAGAACCTTAATGGTAGCTGGTTCTTGTCAAAACTTAATGTCAGCCAAAGTGTTCCTTCTACACCTCTCATGGGAGTGGCCTTGTAAGAAAACATTTTTATCATTAAAAACAAAACCCCTTTCATCCTCATGAAGTTTACTACTGCCACTATTTCCTTAAACTCTGCCCCTCGACACCTCTCTGTTTGGTTTTTGTCCCAGAGTAAGAAGTCATTACAGATGTGAAGGGCTGTACACTGCAGAACCATCCAGGGTCTATTTTTTGTACTCTTCTGCTACTTAAGGGAGTCACTTAACCTACTGAAGTGATGAAAGCAAAGGGCAAGTAGGCAAGAACTATGCAGAACTAGCACGAACCTGCCCACCTTTTCTCTCAATGCCTCACTTCTGCAATTAGCTACAGAAAGGAAAGCTGGGCTAGCCAAGAGAAACCACAGATCAAAGAAAGCGCAGAGACAGATTCTCTTCCACAACATGTTTTAACAGCAGAATTCACTAAATTTTACTCAAATTTTGTAGCACGTTGACTGCAACGGCAAAATAAACTTAACTTAGAAGTTAAGTGAAGCAGCTTACTCAGAGCATGAAGGCTCCTGGAACAACATGCTATAACTAATCATTCTCTTGGTCAGTAGCAGGAAATGATTCTATGACAATACTGGCAACCTCCTTTTTAAATTTTTTTGGTTTTTAAGAAACCTATGCATTTTCACTGCTTGTTCATGGCAGAACAATGAAGTATTGTGAAAGATAACAGATATGAAAAAAGAGATTAGATGATTCTGTATTAATAGGGAAATACTGATCATAAGCTATCTTTAAATAAAAACAGATTTCATATTCAGATAGGCTAGCATGTAAGATCTCTATTTACAATCATTTTATTCACTAGAAGCAGTTACATTTAAAAGTTTACTCAATCTCTGAATGTGGCTTTTTTGTAGTATTCCTCAATACCTAACAGAGTAACCAACATGTTTTCAATGTCTGCAATTTCAGTGACACAAACATAAAAAAAATAAAAATCAGCTCTTAACATACATTCAAGTTTACTGACAGAAATTGGAAAAAGTAATTTATTTTTCACGTTAACAGCTAGGGAGTCACTAATATCATTAAAACCAGTACTGACTGCACAGCATATTTCCATTTAAATTAAAGTGGGGCATACCTCCTCCACTTCAATTCAAACCAACTTAAATATTTTTGTGTCGGCTTCAATGACACAGCTTTCTATGCCAGAACTTCCAATTCAAGAAGAGTACTTTAGCATATATGCAAGCCTAATGAAACCACTCCTGTTGAATCTAGTTTTCTCAATTAAATATTCCTGAACAAAATACTCCCCCTCCAAACTGAGGAGGAAAACTAGATGCCTACAGAAAAGGAATTTATCAAAAAGAGGCAATGGTTTGAAAATACTCGTCACCAGTCAGAGGATACCACTGGGCACCAACAGGATTCAATTTCAGGCAAAGGGGGAAAAAAAACAAAGGCAGAAAACCCCAAACTGTTTTTCCCCAGGAGTCTCCTACAAATTTCTAGAGAAAGAACATAGCATCCAAGAGCTTCACATGGATAACCATTAAAAAAACAAAACAAAACAGCAGGCATCACGAACTTTTGGTAGTGATCAAACAGACAAAGTTGCAAGACGGGTCTCTAGAAACATAAGCATAGCAGTAATTTTTATCTCAACTGAGTCTCGCTATTAGCAGAAGAGGCAGGACTAGACCCCATGTAAAGCTCAAGATGAGAAATTCTAATCAATTTTAACGGAGTTAAAGTCAACAGAAACTGCTATCAACATACAGCAGAAGGACAGCCTGGTTAGGGATGGCAGTGTGCTGCCAAGGACATCCTCAAGCACAGCCAGGAGCGTGAGCACCTTCATACCTCTGTCCCCGAGCGAGGTCGGGTCACCCTTTCTGAAAATCTCCTGAAATCAGTCAAAGCCTGTACACATTAACAATTAATAAGCCAAAAAGCACACCAGGCTGGCACCATATAACATGCCTCTTGTGTAGCATCTGGAGTTGATCAGATTTCATAATACCACATGATTGCAGGTCAAAGAATCCTCCACAGGATGATATAAATAGGAGCTACATCAGAGACACATCAAAATAAATTCGCCTAATCTTTCCAAAAAAAAAAAAAAAAGAAAAAAAAAAAAAAGAAATTGTTCTTACTAATCTCAAAGACAGTAAGACACGTGTCTTATTTTGTCACTCATATGTTCCTTAAAGTAATTAAACTGCCTTCTCCATGACAACTTGTGTTCTGTAACAGCTGGTTGCAGCTTTTAAGACTAGCAAGAATCAAAGTTCCTGCTACAACAAAACTTACACATCAAGCGGACCGATTTGTGGGCCTCACGAGCAGCTGCTATAAAGATATAGCAAAGAAGAAAAACAATCCAAAGGTACTGCATCTTCTAGCACTACTTCTTATCCTTCTGAAGTATAAAAGCAGGTATTGTAAGCCATAGCACTTTGCAAGTCACAAAAATCACAATAGCTATGTTTTTCTAGTAAGTTGGTTTAAAATACTATTAAAGAACTCTCCTTCTGTATGTATGGTACTTAGTAAAAAAGATGGTACAGTGAAACAATTGTTTTTAAGATCACTCTTAAGGTTATTTTAAAAACCTATCAGTCAGAACTCTTTCTGAAACAGTATTTTAAACTATAAGAAAACAAACAAAATCCTCCGAACCAAAATATTCGTGATGTCATATTCAACACTAAGACCACCTTCTCCTTTCTTTCTAACACATAAACTAAAACTAAATTGTGAACTCAGGAATATCTCTTAAAAGAGGCCTCCCTATCACTCTATGAAACTAGTTCTGGTTTGCAATTCAATATGCTATTGAGTAGCATTATGTGCACATAGATGATATGCTACTAACATTGAAATTACTTTCAAATACAGACTAACTCCTGAAAAGGCAGGATGTAAAAGATGGGAACATTTTCCTAAGATATAAATTAAAATGCTAGCCTTTACAGTAAGACATCAAGGGAGCAAAAAACCCACGAAAGTGCAAACACAAGCCAAATAACCCACACAAAAGAAAACCTGCCACATTTGTGAAAGAAAAATCAATCTCTACTACAAATTACACAGCTTTCAAAAAGGTAAGACTTGTCATCTGCTTCTAGCCTAAAGCTACGTTCCTAGATTCATTTATCAAACTTATTCAAATCAACATAAGAATTTTCAGTTGTATCATCCTAGAAACTCTCTCACTTGTATTTATTAACCTTAAGAGTTCCCAAATTCAATCCACTCAACACCCGAAGATAGAAACTGCCTTGGAAATCCACGTAACCAAGAACTTGTGCAAATTTTTTAACCTCATAATGAACAAAGTCAGCAATACCTCTCCAGATGCAGAAGGCTGTTAGGCAGACAAAGTGCTGGGAATTATTTTGATCTCTCTATATGTTTAGAATTAACATAAGAGCTAAAAGAAATCATAAAACCTGAGTGCACAAAGCACACAGACAGCTCGACAAAAGCCACATGAATTCCAAATGTACTTCAGATTCTTTGGCTTCAAAATCATACCACTGGTTAACATCTTCACAAGCTCTGCTTCTCTTTCAGTAATAACACTTTACTAACACTTTATAAAGTGTTGATTTTCTACAAAATGTCATAAGATGAAGCGCTGTTCTGGCAGTGTGAGAGGCCATGGTATGTTTGAAGCCACTCAACAATTCAGACTTTAGGTAACAGCGTTAGACAAAGCAGATTAGTGGTTACCTGTGCCAGTGGATAGTCCCACTTTGCACCCTCTTTCCATTTGACGCTGCAGTTCCACATACAATTATTTTGCCTCCAGTGCGAAAAATTATGATCTCACTCCTTCCTTTCTCCCCACCATTGTTTCTACAGTGCACAATTCTGTACAACTAAGAGGAGAACTAAATCAGGAACTCATATTCCCAAAAAACACCCCTGACAAAAAAAGTAGAAAGTTTCTCTGCATCTGAATGAGTTTCCCAGTTCAGTGCATAGCACAAATGGTTGCATTAACACAATACAGAGTGGAAGAATAGGAGCTTTTTTCCATAAACTTTTTTCCCCTTAAACTAATACTTTAGGCATATACTGAACTACAGCTTTAACAGTCTATAGTATGAGTTGCTGTCTTTAGAACACAATTTAAGATGGGGTTTGTTTTCTGTTTTCTCGGTAATCAGGTACCACTTCTTCCAGACACTAAGCTTGCACAATTATATCAGTACTCTTACATTACTCAATTGCTTTCTAGTTCTTCAGTGTTAACAAGACATCTGCTTGCAAATAATTATTTAGATTATTCAATTACACTTATTCTGCAATATCATTACAAGAATAAGATCTATTTTACTTATTTTTGTCAACTAATCTCGCCTTGATATCTGCAGGATTACTCCTGTAAGTTGACCTAGCCAGAAGCTTTCTTCCTATGCTTGCCATCTGTTAACTACTTTTTACAAAAATGCTTCTCTTTTGGCACATTTTAAAGACAATTATTGCAGTCATTTAATGAGCATGCAATTATCTTTAGAAAAATGCTATACTTAAATTATAACAATCATTACAACAGCAAGTAATTCATTTTAAAGAGGAAACGTACACAAAGAATTGGACAGCCTAATTATTTGACAAGTGACAAAGGTTGAGGGAGACTTAAGAAAAGCATTAGCGATAGCAAAAAAGATTCAAAAAAAGAAGAATGATGAAACAATTTAACTACGCAACGGAGATGGTAATTACTAACAAACTCATAAAGCCTTTAAAACAGTAAAGCAGATACTCTGGCACATATTCCCTGTTCTTAAAAGTTCAGCAATTTCTGTCTTTCCCTTCCTATACAGCTGTATTTTGAAAGGAAAAACATGGCAAATGAAAAGTGGAGAAATTAAAAGTTATAGTAAATATTCATCAGTAAATGTGTTACAAACTGATCTTTCAAACATGTACTTCCTTTCCCCAACCTATGCAGTTTGTCATTTTTAAAAGAAATAAAATGTATAAAAAGCTTATATGAAACTTAGATAAAATATATACAAAAGGAAATGCTTCATACACATTCAACTATAAATAAAGCTATCAAAATATTGCTGTCTTCAATCATGAATACATCATTGGCAAAAAGCCATAGATTAGTAATCAAAACATATTATATACAGCTAGAGTTTAAAAGACTTATTTCATTCCAGGAACTGCACTAGTCAAACTGAGAGATGTTGCCCTGCTCCTCTCATTAACTCTCTGCATTTGACACAGCCTCGCCACTTTCACTCCCCTCTATTTGTGCAGGAGTTTCTGAAAAAAATAGAAAGAAAGCAAAAAAGCTGAAAAATACAGTACAAAGAAGGTCAGTGGAGGGATCACTTTCATTACATGTACGTACATGTTAAACCTATTGGGTGCTGGGAGATGACAACTGAATTCTGCTGCCTCACTGTGGTAGAGAATTTGTTAAGCTCCTACAAGGAAGGTGTAAATTGTTCTTTAAGCACAGAGAATTAAATCCAGAGCATACAACTCCTAGAAATGTTTAAAAGGAAAGTTCAGACAGATTTATATTTGTTAATGTGACAGTGCCACCTATAAAATTAACCATAATTAAAGGAACAAGAACAACAAAAACACAGTAGATACACTTAGTGGGAGCTACACCAAAACTATTAAGCATTTCAGGAAAAATGACAAGGTTCCAGGGCTCTTTTGGTTTGGAGATTGGCTTTTTGGAGGGTGTGGGTTTTTACATTTCAAGATTACAAGATAGGATTTTTTAATGCCCCCCCAACACAAATGCTTACTGGAACAGATGTCTGGATTTCAGTTTTCAGATGATGCAAAGTAAGGCAAATTTTGAGATACGTATCTTATTATAATACTCAGTCCCACTGAAAACTGTCATCCACTGCTTCCCAAGCAATATATAAAACAGTATCATAATTTTACAATCCTGTATTGTAACAACACTTAGGAGCCATATTCTAATCTTACTATGCAAAATAGTCAATCTTTTCTACAAAGTATTTATATATAGTGTAATCAGTTCATTACTTTAAAATATTTCTCATTGCAGGCTCACTTAAAATTAAACTATACAGAATGTAAGAGATACACTCGGACAAATACTACATCCTTGACTTTTATACATTTTCCATAATTGCATCTATCAAGTAACTGGCTTGTTGTACCTACCATAACTAGCCGAGAAACACATCATTGCTTACCATGTACTTCTGTCATAGAACTTCACAGTGCAAGGTTTCATATACAAGTAGAACAGCAACCAATGGCAGAGTAAGAGGTTTACGAGTGGAATAATCCAAGTGATACTTGTCTACAATTAATTTATAGTCAATACAAAAGGGAGGCATCTGCTACCAGAGTCAGAGGTGAAAAGCCTGTGACTATTCAGGACATGCATCTCAGCAGCACGTAAGCCTGGACTTTGATCAGGTGAAACTTAGTTCCACCTCTGGATGGAACCTCATATATGAGGTTATGCCATTCTGATACATACAGATGTCCCAGGGTATGACACCAACCAAGCAATCATCTACAATGACCAGGCTTTCTTTGCTAAACTTTCAACAAGGGCAAGACAAATTCTCTCCAAAAATACAGTTTCCCCTGTTGCTATAAAACAAGTGGTAGGAAAGCTCATGCTTGCAAGCATAAAAGCACTCGCACATTTCAAGTTGGCTTAAAAAAAAAAAAGTCAGATGCGAGATACTGGAATTCATGAATATACTAAATTATCAAGTTAGGTGCCAAACTTTTAGTCACAAAAGGGAAAAAAAGATTCACTTGATTTAAGAACTGAGACTACCACCTTGTCCTATAGCACATAAGATTATTAATGGAATATTATATTCCAGTTTAATGTCAATTATTCTGCTTCATGTATGTAGTCAGTAGACATTAAAATGCTTATTACAAAATAACATACACAGTGAGACGGTTGTAAACTTCTCTTAGGACAGTTTAGACTTCAGATTATCTTTCCAACTTCCTTTTTCTTCTAAACACACAGAACTGAGTGTTGAAGCCTATATTTGTCATCTTTTTTCAACTTTATTAAAAGCAAGTAGATTATCTAGCTTTAGCAAACTGAAAACAGTGTTAAGTGGAGTTAAAAAGATCAGAAGCGTTGCATTAGTCAAAGCTGAGGCTACATGAATCTTCTGCATTTCTCCACTTTCTGTTCTCAAACTAACTCTGATGAAAAATGCATGATTTAAAATTAAGAGGCACAATTTATTTACAATTATAATCTAATTACAGCAGGCATAGAAAGTATAACAGCAGCATAAGACATTCTAGATTGTTTTTAATTCTGCAGTGTTATTACACTGAATGGAGTCTATTAATTTTTAAATAAAAAATAAAATAATAGCTGTACAAGTAAAAATGTGGTGCATATGCTTGCTTTCAAATAATGAAACAACAAGTACTTAATGTTCTTTCTTAGTTTTAAATAACCTCAGCATAACTGTAGTTAAAGATCTTTGGTTGTCTAATCTTGGGTCCATTCCAATAGCTACAGTTCATTAACTGTTTCATAAAATAAGAAGTTTTGCTTTCTGGAAAAACCCTCAATCATTATCGAAGTAAAACTGATGAAAATAATTAAATCCACTGGTAATTGTTTCCTTCACGTGTACAAAATCCAGTATGAGACATCGTCTTGTTAAATAATAGACATTTCATCTTAACATATGGAAGTTATCAAAATCCCTTCCCACCTAACTCCTAGCTTAAAAACAACCAGTTTCACTAAGACCAATATTCCCTCCCCGTCCCTTACCCCACCTTCCTCCTCTCTTGTTAAACTACAAACAGTTGTAACAAGCTCAAACAGAACAAACTCATCTTGAACTTTAAATTCTATGAAGTGATCAAAGAATAAAAGTGAGAATTACAACTAAAACCCCCTCTTAGAATTGCAATCAGATAAAAGACAGATCTGAAACACTTCTTAACTTCATTAATGGCCATATTTTTCTATTACTATTCATATTACATACACTGCTGATTCAAAGAGACTTCTACATTGTTTGCTTCTGTCACTCCCCCATCAATACATTCCTCACTATAGTTTGACAGCTACCTCTTCACAATCAGTTTCTGAAGGAAACATTAAACACCTGTCTGATTAGAAAAACTCAAGGTTAGAATCCAATTTATACAATTTATTGCATATCCCAAATAATAAAACCCAAAGCAAGCAGTTTTATAACTCTCTCTTATGTCTGTTTCATTTCAAAGTTCCAGGGGAAAAACATACAAAAAGTTTAAGTACTGTAAAGTTGCTTTGTTTCCACACGATGATAAAAACCAAAACCAACCCCCCCAATAACTTAAAACACTCTCCACAGGCCTTAGAACTTTCCCTCTATTCCTATTTAGAAAACAAAGCCCTAAAACTGATGTCAGTGAGATCGAAACAAGTCTTGAAAGGTTCTCGTATATACAACAGAAAAGTCACAGCACCAGAAGGTTTTATTAGACCTACTTCTCACCACCTGCCTTGTATCCCACGTGCTCCTCAAACACGATGCTAACCCCTGGATTTCTCACCACCCGCACTTTTCCTGGAATCCACTTCCTCGTCACCCTTCACCCTAGTCTGCTCATGGGAGACCACCAGCCTTGACGCTACTGTTCCCAACTCTAGGTTCCGCTGCTCCGTTTCCTGGCAGGGAACCCAGGCGCTGCTCCCTCTGCAGTACTGTACACGCAGTAATAAACAGGATCACGTTTCCCTAGGAGCTACTATACCATGTCTCTTTAGGTTACTGAGATAACTGACAAGAGTAGCTACTTGGGCTGTGCCCTCTTCTTCCCCCTCCCCAACCTAAAAAGTAAGAAAATGTTTATCGAAACTAACAGACTGCATCTACTGCATCATTCAGTTAATCAAGCTCATCTCAAATACACAGCTGTATATATATTCTATTAACACCACACCACAACTTTACACAAAAAGTTTCACTAGTAGGAATTGAAAATTACATGCTCCATAAACATAAGCAGAAGTTGTAATGGAGAAGCAACGTACTAAACCAAGACCAAAGATGAAATGTGTTAAATCCTTATCTCTACACTGATGACATAAAACTAAAGGGGGGGGGGGAAACTGCGTTACATTGCCTCTTTCACAAGTCTGTGCCATGGAAACTAAGTAGAAGCAAGAGTCAGTAATTAAGTTCCTTTCCTTCCCAGTATTTTTTTTTGCCCAATAAGACACCATTCTATGTTCTTAGGTACAGAGAATACTGGTAGCAAGAATACAGAGAAGTAATACAGTTATTACACCCTTTTTAAAGCTGTCTGCATGTATATATTTGATGTTAAGAGTTGCCTCTATTTTAAAATGCACAGACTGAAAATTAGAAGACATCTGTATTCCTTCTCCTTTCCCAAATACAAGCTAAATTCTCCCTACAATTTAAAACAGGAGTTTAAAATAAAAATTCCTACTTGCACTGTTCACATGTACATGGATTTCAACAGACAGTTTCACAATTTTGGAAACGCCAGCTAACCAGCAATGCCAGCTGAATATGTGCATTTATCATATAGAAGCTACAGCTCCTTCTGCCAAACCATCTGAACGAAGAAGTTTCAGTCATTCCTGTCAAATCAAATTTGGGCTGGAAGCTACCAAGCAGTGCTAAACAGTGATAATTTTAAGGTATTAACTTACAGGTAATGCAGTCACTGATACCACTCTTCAAGCATTAACAAGCAAAGCCACTAAACCAGTCTCCAAAATCATAGCAATAGCTTTAAACATTGATAAATTTTAAAAGCTGAAAGAATAATTATATGTGCCTTTGGTTATTAAGTCTCTCGTATATGCAAGATGCATTTTCTTTTAATTTAGGAATTTTTTGACCTGAAAAATCTGCAAGAATCTCTCATATATACTGAGGTTTCTAGTAGCTGTAATAAAAACATGATTTTGCTGGTTAAAGTCTCGTGAAAAAATAACTTTACTTGCTCTATTTTGTTTGGTTTTGAAAAGCTTAGCTACTGTCTTAAGAGACCAAAGCAATCCAGAAGCTCCAGCCTACATTTCAGTTTATTGACACTTACACACTTCCTATAAAAGAGAAGATGATACAGATGAAGACAAAGGTCAGCATTAGAAAAGTGGACTCAATTAAAACTACCAGAAAATTCACTATGTTACATATGTTATGAGAAAGCACTCGTAAGAGCGAGGCTGAAGGATTGTCTTTCTGAACTCTTCAATGCTCACACAATTATAATTTCTCTCAGATAATCTGAAAAGCACTGTCTACAACATTGATTTCTCTTCTATACCATTAAAAAAGTACAATATAATTTTTATACTATCTTGTCCTCTGTGCGGAGGGTTTTAATACCTACAGTAGATGTGCACGTTACACTAAAAATACTGCAGTTTTTCAGTTTAGCCAAAAGTTACAAAATCAAACATAGGCATAGCCTTTTGTGTTTTCTATTATTATTAACCATATCAAAAACAGTAACAAGAAAGTTTGTATTTTTAGCCAATGAGCATGACCACAAAGACACCAAGCAAAGGACTGAGTAACAACAAAACCAGCAATTCTTGCAGGAAATCAGCCACACAAGCCCTATGAGAGCTCTTAAAAATATTTGCACCAAAATCATAAGCCAACCAGTCTTCTCTGCTGTACTTGGGAAATACAAGCAGTAGAAGGACCGGCACCATTTTCTCTTATTAAGTACTTCAGATCATATAAACCTTGTTTTCTACAATGGCAAGAAAACAACAGGAGAAAGCAAGGTCTGCATCAACAGGGTGGGTTTTTTCCTAAAGTAGCAGTTACTTCTTCAGGGTCAAGTAACAACAGGTCAGAGACTTCAGTTACCATGCTTTGGCACAGGCACCAGTCACTATTATTCATTTCACCAGATCAACCAAATCAAACAGCTCAAACCCTCACCCCCCAAGTCCCTACATACCTGTCCTTGTAAGGTTACACGACTTCTGTCTTGCAGATGCTGATTAGAAACTGAAGAATGCCAAGGATGGATCTGACTTTGAGATTGTGCCCGAACAAGATCAGATGACTGTGTTACTTGCTGTGGCGTTATATGGTGTTCCAGGTCATGCTCTAAAACATGGCTTGTGCTATCCTGAACAAATGCAGAATCATCAAACTGTGGCAGAAGGTCTTCCTGAAGGAGGTCATCCGGGTCAAGTCCTGTAAATGGTTCATTATGAGTCTCGACTTGGTGAAGTAAGTTCTCATCTAAAGATGTAAAACCGTTGCTTTCAATAGGGTCAGTGAAATGGCTTATCTGAGAAGCAGAACCAGCAGAAGCTGGAAAATTAATATTCACAGGAGAGAGTTTTGAACTACTAAAGTTGCCCTGAGGATGCGCAGAATGCAACATTTGAAAACTATTTGAATTCAAAGGTGTATCAGGATTCAACATGTGCTCAGTTGTTTCTTGCTTGGTCCCTGTTTGAGATGAAAAGGCATCGCTTCCAGTGAAGTCGGAGATAGAGTGTGTCTGCTGGCTAGTAGAAAGAGCTGTTGTAGACTGAAGAAGGCTGGTTGGAGAAATGTGGTTATTAGAATAAGAATAAGGAGATGAAAATTGTTGGCCATTATTGACAGAACATGGAGTAATAGTTGGGGACTGTCCATCAAAATTTCCTTCCTGATTCCCACAAAAATGTATTGAAGCACTTGCAGTCTGAGAAAACTGTTGAACAGACAGAGGCTGCTGTGAAGTTGATGGATTAGAAACCGGAGGTGGGTGGTTAACACTGACTCTGTGAGAAGTAGATACATTAACTTCCATGAAGTCTTTTGGCTGACTCAGAGCATCTTGCCCCGTGTTGTTTCTGCTTTGTTGAGACCGTAGAGAGGCACACTGATGCTGCGGTTCATTGGCCTGAAATAAGGCAAAGTCATGGTGTGCTACAAAGCTTTTGTTTTGCTGCATAGACTGAGAATGTCCTTGGTGAAAGGGGGACCCATTTTGATTTGAAACAGTTGTGGCAGTTTGATGACCCCACATAGGACTACCATCAGCCACGTCTGGAAACATCCCATTAGACTGGTTTTGCGGATGAATTGGTGAACAATTGAATTGAGAGTGTGGTGATAAGACGTTGTCAGCTGAGCTATTAAAAGACTGGTTTACTGAGTGAAGTTTCAGTGAATCATACTGATTCAGCTGATCAAACTCACTCATCTTTTGGGGATTTTGAGCATCTTGCACATGGTTCAATGAGTCTATGTGCAAAGGTTCAAATTCTGCACCCAAATTCAATTCATCAACAAGTGAAACAGGTCCAGGTTGAACAAAGGCATCATCTGACAAACCTTCTAAGGTCTCACTAAAAAGATTGGCATCATCAAAAAAATCCATCATAGGATCAGTCATCTTGATAAGTCTGTACTGCTTTTTCTCTCAACTCCAAAGGGAGTCAGTTTTGGCTCTCCGCAGTGAACAGAAACAAATGACATCCAGCGGTCACCACCTTATCCAAGGCATGCCAACATCCATTAGTGCTTCTGATGAAACATTCGTCTTAAAGCATTAAAGCATCCTCTGGGAGGGGAAAAGGGCGGGGGGGTGGGGAAAGAAGAGAGAAAAAAATTACTTTCATGACTTTCCTTATCACTCCTTCCCCTTCCCAACACTTTTATGGATTTTTGGTATTTTGTTCATAACTTTACAGTTTAGTTAAACTACACATCAATTATTTTTGCTTATACTTGATGCCCTGTGCAGTGTTTATCAGTTTTGTGTCTTATGTAATGAAAGTAATATTTGATGTTTTAAATGTAATGGTTTCAATGTTTTCACTCAGTTTGCTGCATTTCCTAAGCACAGTTTTAGATTCTCCTTTGCCATTTACATTAGAACTACCAAATTGTAAAGAACTGTGTTTTTTAGTAGTCCAGAATTAAAATGTTTGTAGCAAGAAATCATACAATACACAAAATGTACGCAGTAATTTTGGATGTTTAAACAAGAAACTTGAGAAGTTATAAACTACGTTTAATAACAAAGCTACCTTGACTTCAGTAGGAACAGCTGTGATACTCTGTTTCTTCTATTTAAGTTACATTAAGTAAGATTCTGAAAAAATGTGTTTTACCTCAAAGACATACTCGAACTCTTATTTAAAGGAAAGACAAGGATGAATACAGTGATACAGTCAAAGATAAACAGAGGGAAAGAACTACCTTTGGTTTAACAGAGTTTACACACTTACCTAGTTTTGAAACACAAGATGTTTTATTCACAGTATCTCTGAGTGATCACCAATGAATTACTTTGCAACCAGGGATTTCGGCAAGGGGAGCTGAGAAGGATGGTTAGTTTAACTTTAGCCTAAGAACTTGCACATTCATAGTGTAATCAAACAGAATGGGAAATGAATGAAAATGTGTGTCTCCGATAACTTACCTCCCCAGATAACTAGTAAACCTCTAGAATAGAGGAGCAATCGCTTTATATGAGTATCTTCATGGAATAACCATTCCTTTATCCTGTCAATACATATATCTAATTACTTTAAAGAAAAAAGGAAGAAAACAGCCACAGCTTTTAATGCCTGACCCTACTACTAAAGCTCACTTTCATGCCCTCCTCTACTTCAATTCCAATTCTTCATTAATGAATTCTCCTAAAAATAAAAAAAGAATAGGATCCTTCCAGAAATGGACACACTGGAAACCTGAAATATTCTCTTGTAGACAAGGTTCATGTTGAACCAATTAACTACAAAGGAGTCTTTGACAAGCTCATGGAAACTTGTTCTGCTTATGTTCCTAGTCCACTGAAGTGTCATGACCATAGTCAGAATAAAGCCTAACCTAAATCAATAAACCTTATTGCGGATTTGGGGTTATAAAGCTTCTGGTCTACTCAGAAAAAGTACAGATGGATCCTGTGTCACACTGGAAGACACCAGTTGGTGACATCTATGAAGTATGAATTGGTATGGGTGTTAATTGCTATGAGTATAGAGAACAAGCACGCTATAAAAAAGGCACAGAAGCTTAGGAAGGTGACAACTTTGCATAGCAAAGTAGCCGTGGATTCCAGATGACACATATACAACTTACTGCTTAAAGTTAGGACTTCCTGAAGTCCCAAGTTAAGGGAAGCACTAACATAAATTAGACGCTGCAATCTTCGAACACTGATTAAGTTGTCTACTTAGGATTAAAAGCAATAGAATGTCTTTCCCAGTATCAAACACCTTCCAACAGATGATAAACTAACATCAGGATCCAGGTCTGTAGCATTTCTAACATAATCATCTCTCATCTTAGGATATTTCAACTCAAAAGATAAGTCAGGGGAGAGCTATTTTAGCTAAGAGAAGACAACCAAGTCAGCATAACTACAAGGAAAGAATACTGTAAGCACAGAACAAATGATCTAATTAAAGAAACCCCCATCTGGGGACAGATTGACGGAAATCATGGTAGCCATGTGTAAAATGTCATGTTCCAGGCTATTAAGGACTCTGCTGTAAAAAACCTCAAATTTGAAGCCTGTATCGATAAAAGTTTACATATTGAGACTGAGTATAAATAGCTCAGCAGACTGCATACAGCTCCTTGGTTATGCCCAGAGGTAAACCATGTTTCACTGTGACAGGAAGGCTATTCCATTTGTGCTAAATTGAAAAAATAGAAAGAGAGATTTCTTCCATCTTTAGCAACAGGATGTACAATTTTTATTTTATTTTTTTTTTTTTTTACATGGGCTAAGTGAAATATGGGCCAGCTACTCTATTGTAATTAACTACTATACATGTTCTTGAGTTTAACTACATAGTAGCCTAGAACTATCAAGCAGGACTAAAACAACCCTGTGTTGAAAAAAAAACCACATACCAGACAAACTCTTCATGTTTTAATGACTACTGTGTACCTTTATAGTAAAAAATTGGAAAAAAGCATGCGTAACAGCTAGCATCACTGCAGTTGCAACACTATAACTCAGAGCTTGTCTCACAGAAGTTTTCTTCTTTGCTCAAAACCCAAGAAACACTTTTCATCTTAGTTTCTCCTACTTTCTTTCAGTATAAGAAAAAAAAAGGGAGCAAATAAGAAACAATCAATACAAACTCTCTTTTTAAAATGCAAAGGCTTTAAAAAACAAATAAATTTTAGCAAGTATAAAAAGGAAATGTAACTTGAAGAGGTCAGCTTCACTTCAAGGATCCAAGCAAGATGGATAGCACAGGTGAACTTCCAAACTGAGAAATCCAAAGGCTAGACACATGAGAAACCTCTCCAGGTTAATTAGACCAAGATAAATTTATTATGAAGAAAGCTCCTCTGTAGAGAGGAGATCATGAAGAGGGAAAAAAAAAAAACCAAAACCCAAAACCCCGGACGTCTTTTGGAAAGGATACCCCTGTACACAGCCCCAACACAACTCAAGCAAAGACACCTTGGTTTTTGACCAGTGAAGTACTTTCACCACTAGGCTTTTTCTTCAGTGTCTACAAAATCCATCATGTTTTTTCAGCCCAAAGAAAAGTGTAACTTTGAAATTCAAGGATATTGATCTGGAGAAACTAGCCTTTCAGACAAAGTCATCTTCCAAATTTATTAAGCAACTGTCCTTTTTGTTTCTCTCTGCTGTACTTGAATACGAAAATATTAGATGCTCAGCTTGCAAGTTGTGAGGGCTTATGAAGGCAAACTGTGATGCATTTCTGAACTTAATTGGCATACAAATACTACTTTTCTGTCTCTTCCTTAAAAAACCCTACCTCCTCACATCTAACTCACTGAAACAAAAGTTCTGACATGGAAACTTTTTACATGCTTTCTGTAAAGGATTCTCTTCTCCATGTTCTTACTCCCTCTTATACAGAAAATTATGGCAGCTACAATCATGTTTTAAAACACTTTTATCCAGCCTTCTCCTTCTCCAAACAGATCTGTGGTACCAATTTTAAACTTTGGACATGCTTTTACCTTCAACTGGCAGAAAAATATTTAAGGAAATAAACATTTTGAAGACTTTCATTTACTGGACTTGACAACTACAAGTTCAACAACGCAACAGCAGCCAGTGTTTTATAGTATCAGTTCCAGAATACTCCTCATAGAAGATAAGCTTCTGCTGGAGCTGCATTTTAATCACAATGGTGAAACTAGATTTGAATCCCTACTCAATAAAGCAAACTACAGTAAAAGACGCAGAATGTGTTAAAGAAAGAGAGAGGAAAAAGAACTCTCCCTTCTTCCTTAAAAAGGCAAATCTTTGCTTTGTAAAAACTCAGTATTTCACTGCAAAAAATCACTGTTATGATAAATAATTCCATTTTATGGCAACCTAAAGTTTGATTTCTCTTAGTAAATGTAATTTGACATCTTTGTGCCCTCTTGAATCAGAATTCTCATCAGAATTGAGAATTTCTGATGAAGTTACACTTCTTGTAAAAACTAAATTAATTCTAATGCCTCATATGTCTCAATTCTCTACCGTTATTGCATACTGATTTAATGTTAATCTTTTGTCCAGCTTAGTGTTGGCAAGATCCTTCTACAACATCAATGTTTAAGCACTGCTTGGACCAATTCAAGACATAAAATGAGCACAATAGAGGTACAACCTGATGAAGCAACCAGAAGACTACAGCTGTTGTACCTGAATTTAAGAAGTTACTGCCCCCTGTCAGCTAGAATTGCTTCAACAATATTTACCAACTATAGGACCTTTGGTAAATTTAGAATTTTCTGCAGTGGGTTTTGTTTTGTTTTTTAAATATAATGGAACCCAGAGGCATTCAGCAATATTTCTCACTACTATTTAGTTTCTCCCTTTGTGTCTTAAACTCTCAACTTTGTAGCAGTCAGGCTCATTTTATGTAGAAAACTAATCAACAGGAACTACTAGAACTACTACACGGTAACTACTATCTAACAGCTATGTAACAAAATCATACATTAGACTCACTATTCTAAAAAAAATCCAAAGTTTGGAGTTTTTTTTTTTAATAACATGAAGTTTTCTAAGATTAATTACCATTAAACATCAACAGTATCCCCCACGCTAAGGTGAAACACATTTATTTCAAGGTGCGCTATCTTCAAATATGGTAAAGCATCTAGAATTTAAACAGTAATTTTTTTCAGTTTGCCAACTGTATCACTTTGTCTCGCACAAAAACACAGCATTTTCTCCAAGAAGTATTAAGTTATTCTACAAACATACTTGAATCAGAACAGAAATATCTCTCAGCTCTTGGGTTTTTTTGTCTGGTCACTATTCATTAAACTGAACACGTATACTTTCTTTAATCTACTAATTCTTAACATTGAGAGATCTATTAAATAAAGATTTATACCAAAGTATTAGAACAGGAGAAATGGTATTAAAATAGATGTTGTAAGTCCAAGTGAATGCAAAAAACTAGTTTCCACATAACCCATGTTTTTCATTTAAAAAAAAGTGTTATATTCTGTACAGCCTAAAACTATCTTTTCAATTACAAACAATATAAATCAATGCATTATTAGTGTTCCTCTTAATCTGCAAAAGCAGCTCTCATGTACTACTACTGTAATTCTAACTTTTTGAAACTTTTAGATCTTTTCCAAATTTTACTTACGACGTTCAAAACCACTTAGAAATGAAACTGGCTACACTCAGCCAAGTTTGTTTCCTTTCCTTCAGTGTGCATGCAAGCAGAATGAATCAATACCAGAGCTAGGTTAGGAAACTGAGGTTTCAAGTTAACACAGTTAATGCAACTCCTTGTAAAGCCTGTGTTTGTGTGTATGTGTGGGGAGGGGGGTGGGAAGAAACCTCCATTTTGGTTGCTCATCAGAGTTTAATAACAACCCTTTATTGTCATCAGAAAGACCAACCAAGAAGAAATTTTATACTACATTAGCATGCGGTAGATCTGAGTTGTAAAAAGACAAGCTGTAGTTACAAACACAAGCAAGAGCAGAAATGAAGGGAATGCTACAATATTTAAAGACCAGAAGAAAGGGAAATAAAGATTTATTTTACAGAATACATCAAAAAAGAATGAACACGTAAGACAACAGAATGGAATAAAGATATCAAATTTTGCATTCAAAAAAATGAAGTGGGAGTAGCAGTAAAATACAAGATGATAAAAACTACTGAAGTGTTTCATTTCATTAATTGCATTGTTGATTACTTTTGATGAAGTGACAACAGAAAACAAGCTACTGTAATCATAAGCAAGTAAATCAGGTAAAGATTCAGCACATTACCATGATATCCACACTTTTATACTTCGACAGATTAAGTATCACTTCTTCACATGACTGATGTGCGACAGTACCAGAGATAAGAGGAAGTGAGTGACTTTGATGGCCATTTTTCACAAAAGACGTTGAAACAACAGCTATCCAGACAAGTAACAGAAGTGATCTCAGAAGGAAGCCAGGGACAAGTGAGTAGACAGAAGGAATTAAAACTGAAGTCATAAAAGCATGACATAACAGAAATCCAGACTACAGGCAAAGGATACAGAAGGGGTGAATACAGATAGTCATAACTAGGGAAGAGTTTTACATTATAGGCATGCAAAGTGGTGGGCTTTTTTCAGGGCGAGGGGGGAAGCAATGCAACCAGGCATAACAGACTTGCTTCCAAACAAGAGATCTGCCAGAGAGAATGGAAAAAATCATTGTATTTGCTAAGTTTTATGTAGCATACAACAGCATGACAGGTTTGTGGCTTTGTATGATTTGCCTATCTATTAGCAGATGGAACACTGTGTCAAAAGAGGTAGACATCACAGCATGTTAAAAACCAGACACTCAAAAAACTGATCACTTCTGCATAATATTAGGAAATGACAGAGACATTCCTTCCCCAATATTGAAAATAAAAGACAATTACACTATCATTATTTGTCAGATTTAATTATAACTAAAGCTTTGGCTGAGTTAAAAAAGCTGCAGTAAATTAAATAATACAGAAGCTACTTCCCACTGATATGCCAACATAAATGATATTCTATTATAGATTTAAAGATCAATGTACATGTTAAATTTAAAACACACAAAGGGACAGCCCAATTTCCTCAAAATCCCAGAAACGTAGAAGAATAAAAAAGGAACATTTAGACATTTAGGGAATAAAAGAGTTCATCTCTACTAACAGAAAGGAATAAGTAAGTCTTTGTACAAGAGTGCCATGGTATTGGCACTCAATTAAGGATTGAAAAGATGCAGTTTCTCTTATTGTTATCATTAAATTAAAATAAAACTTGTTTGGGTAGCCTGTTTCATTAACTAAAATGCCATGCATCCAGTTATATAGATAAATATGCATTATTATGTTTTAAAATTGCTTTTCATCGATACGCATTTATAATTATTTTTGAGTAATAAGCCATCCCTTTAGTAAAATCATACCCTCAACACACTGGTTTTGTTTAGAATTCTATTCTGATACAGAGGTCACAAAAGATAACTCAAGTACCTTGTATTTTGATTTGAAGATTAGGAAGAGAAAGATTTGAAACTGATGGACCTAAATTGAGTTCTCAGGACCAGGTTCCAAACCATGGCTACAGTTCCAACTCTGAGTAACAGTGTAAGACTGGAGCAAACTGCCTTGCGTGTGCTTGTCACAGTAATTCAGAGTAGTCTGTTCTCACACCTACACTTGTTTTGCTTGCACCAAACACCTCATGTAACTTTTTCCCCCCCTCTACTCCCCAGACATGCACGAACTCCCTTCTACCACCTCTCCTCCTTTCTGCTGAAGCAGGTAGCCTCTGCGAAATAAATATTAAAGATTTATAGAAGAAAAAAAAAATATTCAGTAACTGTCAATTGTTATGGTCATTCATAAAAGTTAAAGTCAACCAACATGACAAATGGCATTTCACTTGGAAAGAAAATCCATCTTTCAATGCAACTAAAGACAAACTTCTACCATTCTCAAAAATGCTTGCCTACATTGTGAATGGGACAGCTTCTTTATTGAGAGCAGCTTTGCTTAAGCTGTACAGAGCAAAACCCTACCAAACAGAAAGTCCATCACCGAACTCTGTATAAAAGATACAGGATATCAGGAAGTCCCACAGCACATCTGGGCCACTCACCACACTTCGTTAAGAGATCCATTTTAACATTAATTAACATTAATTTTTAACTCAAGGTAAATCTATAAAGTGTCAAAATGATGTTTCAGCAATCAGTGCTTAATATACGGAGAGAACACATCATAACAAATTCTGTAACATACGAAGTAATCTTAGCTGTTTTATTTAGAGACCCACAAAAACCCAAAAATACTAGTAGCATTAAGAAAAATTTCTATTTTCTAGCAAGACTTTTGTGTTTTTATTGTTTCTACTGTTTAGAAGTGGGGGTGTGTCATACAATAAAGTTTCTTCAGATGAAATATGGTTTATATTTTTGAAAAAAAGTGGTGGTGTTTTTTTTAATCGCACAAAATTCACATCCTTTCTTTTGTTGCTTTCCAGGATGGAGTTTCTTTCTTCCCAAAACTCCAAATTCAAAAAATGTACAGTGAGATGCCAAATTAAAGCCTGTCGAACTGTTGTATACATCAGAAAAGGAATCTCAAATCACAGACCAATTTTTAAATTATTTACCTACATACCACCATGCTGTCTCTCTATTTATAATAGTAAGAGTCACAGTGATTTAGTTAAAACGCTGAGACTTAGATATATGAACTCCAACATTTAATAATTAGCTTGGGTGAAAATTAAGAGCTAGCACAGGCACCTAAAGAACCCTATACTATAATAAGTATTTGATTAACCTATAAGACATAAAAATAAGTTGCTGAAATCTTCTAAATTAAAAATGCATCACAAGATATTTAAGAAAAGGGCCCAAGTAAATATAAAAAGTATCCTTACCCATGAGTATAGAACACATCTCTTCAATGAAGAATTAAGAAGCTCAGAGATGTGCTTTAAATCTAGATGGATACCTCATCATTAGAGACCTGAAAATGAAACATGGTAAACAAGTCACACAATAACCAACTTCAGGAGTACATATTCAAATACAATACTTTAAACTCAAAAATTTAATAGATACCATAAAACCAAGAACAGCAGAATTAATATACAATCACTAATAATAATAATTTTGTAAATGTCTGATAAATAGGCAATATAAGTGTCCATTTTGTAGGACCACTGAAAAAAACCCAACCCTACAAACCTCTACGGTTGAAGGGCAGTCTGTGCCAGAATACTAGAAGTTGTAGGCCAACTTTAAGACACGATATAAGGACCAGAAAAAAAAAAACAAACAAAAAACCCCAAAACCCACAAGGTTTTGAGATTAGGTTTTAAACCTGTCAATGCAAAAAGCCCTGTACATATTATCTTTTAACAGCAGTATGCTATTACATACTGACAGGTGTATTTGCCCATAGGAATTGACCCTGCTTTTCTGGGGGAGCATGCTTGCATAAGAGTTTTAGCCTGCTCCTTCCCGTGACAGTAGGTAGAGGAGCTCAACTTCAAGAAAACATTACACAGCTTACAGGAAAATGTGCATGGGGTGAAAGTAAAGGCTTCTAGGGCCTGTGTGTAAAAGCCTCAAAGCACACAAAAATACCTTCTAACATTAAAAGACAAGAAAAAAATTAGCACAGGAACTTACATTCTATACCAGTGTGTTTTTCCATAAACAATGCTGCCCTTTCAAAAACACGATCATTCTCTCCAAGGCGCAGAGCAACCTCCAATTCTAATAAATAGATTTCCCTCTTCCCTAAATATAGTTTCTTGGTGACAAACTCTTAAACACCTTTGCAAGAATATTAATACAGTTCAACCTTTAATCTTTCTTAAAAGATAAGATAGCATACATCACTGCATTAAGAAGCAGATTTTAACACAAGGATTACTTCTTCTCCCCACATCTTTGAGACAATGTTGTAACATGTCAAAGATATAAACTGGTTATAAGAGCTATCAAAAGTCTGCAATGTTCCAGTAAGAAAATGTATTCAGTACTAATTTGGTATATAAATTATTACATTTATCCTCCTTTTATTATTAAGTAACTTCAAGACTTATTCCAAGGTTGCTAAACTAAACTGTCTCTGCTGTGCACTAACAGGGACACTTAAATCATGCAAAGATTTCTTTTCTAACATTTATAAACAATAAGCTTGTGCCCAAACACATACTTAGGTGCAGGTTGTAAAATACTTCCATCTTTCTTTGTTACATATACGAAGTGATAGGAATTTTCTATCAGAACAGCCAGAAAACTTCCTCTAGTTGTTCTCTTTTTCTGTATTGGAACTCCCATCATGCAAACAGAGTTCCCATCATGCAAAAGTCCTCTTCACATCCAGAAAGTAGAATCAAGTTTGAAATTATTTAACAGTCTGGTTTTATGCAGCATTTCAATATATTTTTTGGTTCCTAAACATCTGTTTATTTAAAAGTTCTTTGTTGATTAAACAAAGTTAGAGTATAAAAGTTTTGCAATATATAAATTAAGTGAATAGAGGCATTCAAAAACTTATTTTTATTGAAAAAAAAGAAAAATTGAAAACTTCCAATAAAGTAACTTTGCCTAGCTGTAAGAGCTCAACAGTAAAACAAAAGAAACCTAATTCACCTGTAACTACCATATAATACAAACACTATCTTAAGTTCTTGGCTATCCAAAACATAGCTGTTTGGCTATTCAAAACATAGCTATCCAAAACATTGGCTATCCAAAACATAGCTGTTTTGGATCCTTGCGC
This sequence comes from Burhinus oedicnemus, assembly GCA_008921705.1. Taxonomy (NCBI): domain Eukaryota; kingdom Metazoa; phylum Chordata; class Aves; order Charadriiformes; family Burhinidae; genus Burhinus; species Burhinus oedicnemus. The sequence goes on from VFFE01009205.1 coordinate 2,035,404, forward strand.
AACTGGATTCTTCGTGAATCCTTAAAATAAAGAGGAAAAAAATGTTTCTTACTGGTTAGGACAGTGTCCACTTGCTTGAAGAGCTTCCAATATGGAGATAATTGTGGAGTACTTAAAAGTTTGAAAAAACCTACGTTGAAAAGAAGAAAAAAACCCATATATAACTCAATATACATTCACCAGAGCTACGATACATTATTCTAAATGTAAAATACCAGAAATAGTTCAGATGGCAGAAGAATCACTGATGATTACAGTAAGTGCCAAAGAGAAATACACACAAAAAAAGAAACATAAAGCTTTCTTAAGAAGCAAAATGAGATCCACCTCCACAGACTCTCAAATAAGCTATATTGATATATTTAATTCCATACATAAAAAAATATATATTTGTTAAGTAAGATACAGTAAAATAATGTTCTGTAAGTCTCCTTCTTTGGAAGAGGCTTAATGCTCACTTTTAAATCTTGAATTCGGAAAATTCACTGATATACAACAAAGAATATACTTTATCAAATAGAACCACAACTAAATTTGTTATAAGCATGCCTAGACACATATTAAGCTATCTTAGAAAGTTTTTTAAAAATTATCTTCCACAGCCCAACTAACATAGTTTGTCCATAAAATACTGAAAGAAAAAGACACATTTCCCTACATGCCCATGGATTTCCTTATGTTCTTGATGGAATCCTAAAGCATTACTATTAATAATAAAAAATTTTGAACAATAGTAATCTATTTTATTTTGGACAGTAAAAGACAGACTTTTATACACATTAGCGTAACAGGAAATAAAGTACTCATTTCAATTAGTTTAGAATAACCACTGTACTCCAAGTTGTTTTTTAAAACATCAGGTAAATTTAATAAAACTATTTACTTTTGTACAAAATCCTTGTGTGCTTTTATATCTTCGGTCTTTGCAAATACCCCTTAGAAAATTTAACGGCAGCAGTTTAAGAAGTTATTATTTTCAACCACCTTCTTCACCTCTGCCAAAGGTTACTGCCCTCAAAGCACAGCCTGCAGAACACATACGTGTGCATCAGCTGCTTCAGTGTATAGTCTCCCAGTTTAGTTTTAGCCCTTCCTCTTCTTAGTTTAAACAAACCATTAAACCTCGCATTAAATTGGCTGGTGTACACATACATTTTATTTTGTCACTTCTATTTTGTGGGCATTAATTGCAATAAGGAGACAATACAGAGAACGACAACATCTTAATCTGCTACAATTGATTGTGAGCTAGAAAGATATCAAAAGTTTGGAGAATCTTCTTGAAAAGAACATAGTTTATCCCCAAGTCAGTTTATTTTAGTGAAAATAACTGTTAAGAATTTCAAGGGTTTGGCCACAAGACTACTGAAGGAAGCTATACTAGTGACTATTTCTGTTCTTTAAACATTATTGCCATTTCGCTTCTCCAAAGTGTACCTGTTAAGACTTCCATAAATTTCAGGACTTCACCGAGTTCCTGCTTATTTTTCTAATACAGATAACAAAATTTCTCAATGTTCTTTTCTTCAGGTTTGAATACTGCTAAACCGGACTTTTTTCTTTAAAAAAAGATCTGCCCACAAATCTTAGCGTTATCTGTACAGAATATGAATGTCTCTTTTTACCCTCTTTAGTTGTCAGAAGAGTTAGAATAACATACTCAGTGTAACATATTTGTAATTTACAGTTTACTCCTGGTCACTAGACAGCAGTTACACAAGCTTCCTTTTAAGTTTAAAAAGAAAATCCTCTTGGTGCTGTTCAGATTTCTGACGTAAGCATTATAGAGTTTCTATAGTTTTGTCACAAATTTCAGCATTATACCTTAAATTAGACCTACAGAATATGTTTCTGAATTCTGGTATCTTTCCTGAGGAACTACATTGCCATTTTAAGATGCAGAGAAACATCTGCATTGAAAACCAGAAAAAAGCCTTCTCATTTTCACATGTGGCCTAAACCAAGATTTCATTACAAACCATCAGAGACAAAAGACTTTACAGCATAGCCTTCTTTCAATTCACAATCTGATAATATGGTGACTTCCAACAATTCTCATGTTCTAGCCTGATAGGCATCTTTGTGAACTACTGCAAGTTTAGAATCTGGAAGTACCAACTAGAATAATGCAATGGATCATGTCTCTTTTACAGATGCCTATGAATCATGATCTCTGAGTACACAGACCAACAGATGTGAAGACATGACACTGACAGAGAAGAGTCTTCTCTGTGAAGGTCTGGAAAAAAAAAAAAAGGCGCAATTTCAAGTTTTGACACAACCAGATTAGGATACCATGATAGTATTCTGCTGAACAGAACAGGTTCAGAATTCCCACTCCATACTGCATTAGCTGGCATAAGGAGTTCCATCTACAACAGAAGTGTTATAGGCTGCGTATAACTTTGCTATCTTTATAAAAAACTATTTCTAAGGAGATTTGATACGAGAGTTTTAAAAAAAAATAAAAAATCCCTCCCAAGCACATGTTAAGCAAGACACTCTGGGTTTGTGACTTGTTCAGTACACTCTTCTTAAATTAAGAAATAAATTAGAACTGATAACTCAAGGAAAACAACATTTTCCATCTTGTTTCATGGCTTCCGGCACATTCAGGCCATGTTCCTGAATTCACTTGCAATAGAGACTCCAGACGAATTCTACTGTAACATCAATACTCTGCCACAAGAGTCTGACAAAGTGGAATTTTAAAAAACTTCCCCCAGTGAAATGGGACAATACTCACCTGTCCCTCAAAGGTATCTATGAATTAATTCTTAAAAACTTACTTGAAAATCTGGCTCTGAAGCTAAATTTTAGTTTACCTTCTGAAAACCAGCAAAAAATACTCTCAAAAACTACACGCTGAAGCCAGGAATGCCATATTATATGGACTCAGGCCCGTTGTTTTACCTAACACTGGTTTTAATGTTGGTGGAAGCCACTAACTACAATGGCTTTACTACAAGGTAACTGGAAACAAAAATATATCCTATTTAATTCTCAGATTTCTTCTAACATATGGAATATCAGATGGGTAGATTCTCGTGCCATTATACAGATGCAATCTTTCTGAAGCTTAAAACTTTCTTCATTAAGGTGTTAAGTATCAAATGTAATAAAATCATTTACCCTCCAAAAGCCATTTGCAGAATAAATTTTGGAGGAATTCCTGAATTTTAGTGACCAACAGAAAAGAGGGAACCAACCTTTTAATACTGCTCATGTAACACAAGGGAAAGTGCCCAAGAATGCATTGCAGAAGGAAATAATTTAGTAACTGGAGTTACTACATTTTCTAATATGATTCAGATAAAGAATAAAGTCAAAATTATTATTTGCCTTCAGAAGAAGGATGGGAACATTTTTCCATCTTCCTGAAAATTCTAACTGTTTATTTAAGATTAAAACAAAACCATTTATCTTAAAAAAAGAAAGATGCATGTACACTGGCAGCCTAAAGACATTAATATTTGGCATCTCTTTGGTAATCTGTATGAATGAAGTTGAAGATCTCAACGCATTTGCTCACTGGTAGATGCCGTATCATACCAATATACTTCTGCTGAATTCTGAGTTTAAAAAAAATGCTTCCTCCCTTCTAACTTGTTTCTTGCAGCTTAGTAAGTGAACATAATGTAAAGGCAGCACTGAAAGGGGAACTTAGTTCCAAGGTGCTGCCAAAAGTAGCCTTCTGCTTGATCACTAAAGCCCATTCTAAGAGCTAGCTCTGTATCCATCTGAATACTACTACAGATATGTTTTGAAAGTACTGCTACGATGCTAATATTTCTGAAGTCAAGCTATAGCTTCACTAACCACATTGTTAAAAAGTGTTTGATTTAGAGCTGGTCTTTTCAACACTGCAGTTAATCAAAAACATGGTCACTGTAAACCACATAATACTTTTTTCCAAGTAATAACTTCAGAAAAAGATACTGCTTAAAAGAAGATCTTTCCTCCCTGCACTATTGTAAGTCAGTCGCATGTTTAGCCTGTTTGACTTTTGGCCAGCTCTCTCACATTTATGAATTGTCCAGACGGATAAAATATGAGAACCCTGCTATTCCTTGAGCCAAAGCAAGAGCTGCAAACTCTTTCCAGTGGTTGTTGTATCAGCAGAAGAATAGTTTCTTTTGCTGTAGGGGAAAGAGAACACTATCCTTAAGTATAATTACAATTTTCATACAAATAAATACTATCCTAAAGAATAATATCCTAAAATATTTCCAATAATGCTATCAATTCTTGAATGTTTGACCAAACAGATGGTTTCTCCATCACCCATTTATGCGTACACAGATACCCAGCATTCCTGAAGCACCGTGCCTAACTACAGGAAGAGCACTAGAAAAGAGAATGCAAGTACACTACATGAGCCCAAGTGAGTGTGAGATTTCTAAGTGTTCATTAAGCTCACAGCTCCATAGTTTGATAGAACCAAGACCATTAAAAAGACAAATAAAGATAGCTCAGTGGAAGAACAGAAAGTATCCACAAAACTAGTTTGGTTAGATAAGACACTGAGCGCTAAGGGTTACTGGATTTCAGTTAAACACAGAAAAATATTTCAGCTGGATGACTTATGAACATAAGTACCAAACTACTGAGAATTTAGTTCATATGTAGTGGTGGAATAGAAGTAAAATACTGCAATCCAGTGACAAATAGGATCACACCATTTGACTTCATCCAACTTCTCCTCATCCTAAATTGCATGAAAAGTATCAAAGACACACAACGATGCAGTGTTTGGACACTTATTTCTACAAGACTGATATAAAAGAAAAAAATACACTGTAAGGAAACCTGACCCATAAATATGCAATTGTCGAGCTTTTGAACTGTTTGAAGTGTTTGAAGGCTACATATACTTTAATTATAAGGAATATTTGTATTGTAAAATCGTAACACACACAAAAAAATAATCTTATGACGAGCCATATAAAGCAAGTAAGAACAAAAGTGCATATATTTACTTTATGGGTTGCAAGAACAAGGCAATTTTAAAGCAGCGTGTCAATCTTTTTGTTTTAATCTGCCCGCATCACTAACTTGTCTCTCATAAAAGGAAACAAATGAACAATGCCTGTTTTAGAGTCTCTATAGTCTCTTAGTAGTGGTTCATGTCATACATCTTTTAGATAACATCACTAAAAATACTTTCTAAAAACCACATTGTGCTTTCATCAACACTTCTCCATAACTGAATTCTTGGACTAATCTTCAGGAGCATTTAGCACCAGCAGCTCATGTGAAACAAGTAGGTGCTGAGATTCCTCAAAATTCTTGAAAAATTGTAAGACTTAAAATTCCACTTCTACAGTAAAAATGACACCTTTACTCAGAGTGAAATAGGTTCACACATCTTCATCATGAATAGCAGCATAAATTCTTACAAATTGAACTACTTGGTAAAACACAAACAAGTTAGCACAAACTAAACCAGCACAGATGCATTGTAACTACCTATGTGCCTGGCCTTATCATCTTATAAATGCAAAGTAAATTGATGTAGCTGACCCAACAATGGGAGGCAAAAAAAAAAAAAAAAAAAAAAAAAAAAGAAAAAGCCACTTCACATTTACTTTAAGGTTAGAGGGTTCACAATGGGCAGTAACCACAGAACTGTTGATAACCGAAGTTCACATCCTACCTTACTTGCCACTAACTTCTGCGTGCCTGTGATTTATACATCAGGCCTGGTACACGGATCCCTGAATTGGTTAACTTTCAAGAACACGTGTATTAATTTTTGCTCTTTGGTTTACAAAAACTGGGCATTGAAGTCCACGGCACTTCGGAAGACTCATCTGCCAAATGCAGGAACAATGAAAAAGTCATTATTAGTTGGGGGTGTGAGGGGTTGGGGGTGTGTAGAAACTTTGCGAGTAGGTAAAACCAAAAGATATTAATTGCTACTCATTCTTTAACAGTTAATAAAGTGTAAGATATGAACAATTATTAATTTTAAAATATTTACATTGTGAAAGAAACTAGCAAAAAGTCGATCTATGCACCAATAAATTAAAATTCAGAGCCAAGTTAAAAATCCAGATATTGCTCAAAGATGACTGAATGTTAATATTCTTCCTTGAATGCTTAACATATTTATATTTGCATACAAATAATTACATGCAAAACAAGGCGAAATAATTATTTTACCTCACATCTGCCAAATGGGAACTTGATGGTGTCAAATGACATGGCTTTAAAAACAGATGCAGAGAGCTCTTACAACTGATGGGCCTAGTTTTCCTGAGAGAAGGAGGATTACGTTTTATGGCTACTTCTTACAAAGTCTCAAAAAGACATAAGACAAGCACTAGAAACCTTATCCCTTTACAGAGATTATTATTTTGTCCCTCATGAGCACGCATTATAACACTAAAGGGTTCGGATCTTCTGAAAGGACACTGAGCTGTATTTTCTCAGACTGATGAAGTTAAACAACTTTCACAAACTGAAGGAAGCTTTTAATTGCTAAAGAATCAAGGCACTCACAATACAAAGACAGTGAGGAGTGCAAACCATTTCTTACGAACTGAAAGCACATGCATCAACCTCAGTGTCAAAGCTACACAGCCAAATGAGAGAATTCTGGACTCTCTTCACCTGGTTCTTATTCCCTGTTCACAAAAATTTGTGCGTGAAGAGGGAACAAAGAGGTTTTAACATTTCACTGCTTTAAGCCTCAGTAGGAAATAGTATAAGTTCTCCACTTCACCAGAATAAAGATGCATGCCACTTATCCACCCAATGCTATATACATACAGCACTGCGCTACCCTCCAAATCCCCTCTCCTTGCCATCCCTGAAGGAAGTCAGCTGGTGGCCCCTACCTGGGAAATGCCAGTCCATAAATCCCAACCTTGCACTTCCACAGCCAAGTCCCTTTTTAAGCCTTTACCCATGCAGCGGGAACCTGCAGCCACGCACCACCTGTTCTCCTCAGCCCAGAAACCTTCCAGCCCAGAAGGGCAGCGGACTGCATGCCCACCTCCATCTCTCCCAGACACACCTCACCCAGTGCCGACTCTCCCCTTCCGTAGTCCCTTCCCCAGCTCCTGCATTTGCTGCTGCCGTGGATCCAATCCAGTGGCCTGCCAAACTCAGCTCCTCTTTTCCCTACTGCTTCTGCTTGCCCTAGGAAATTATTTTGATTCCTCCCTCTGCCCACCTCTATTATCTTGCATTAGCGGGGGGAGCCAGGTCTAACATTCCCTCCCACTTTTCTGCCTGGGAAGGTGCCACATCCTTTCCCTGCCACGCAGGGACATTAGGTGACTGGGGGTATTCTCACCCTACCTTCCCCCACCCAACCCTTTCCTCCCACTGGCACCTTCTCGCTGGGGGACAGAGGAACATCCAACCCCTTCCTCCGACTTCCCTGAGGAGGCCAGCCCTCTTCTCTCCGCCCTGCCATCTTCTCACCTGAAGGAGGCCAGGGGCAGGACATCCAACCTCTCCCCCGCCCCGCTACCGAGGGAAGGCCTAATTCCTCCCCTCCAAACTTTGCCCCCCTCCCGCCCGCCAGCCGCCCCTGGGCCCCGCGCCGCCGCCTCAGCCCCGCTGCGGGGCAGGGAGGACGGGGGCGGCGGGGACCGCATCCCCGGGCGCCCCCGCCCGCCTCGCCGCCTCCATCCTGCCACCGCCACCAGGAAAAAGCTGGCCTCGCCGCCGCCCCCCTTCCTCCTCCCACCTCCGCCGGAGAGGTGCGAGGGACCGCCGAGGAGCCCCGCGCCCGCCGGCTCCGCCGCCGGTGTCGGCGAGGGGCGGAAGCAGGTCGAGGCGCGGCGGCGGGCAGAGCCCGGGCGGCGAGCAGGCCGCGCCGCGCCGTCGCCCGGCGGGAGGAGGGCCGGGGAGGCGCTGAGGGGGCGCCGGGGCCAGCCGGTGTCTCCGGCACCTGGAGCGCGGCCTGCTCGCCGGGGTGGCGGGGAGCAGCCCGTCCCCTTCGCACGTACTCACCGCCGGGTTCGCCATTACGCGGCGGCAGCGCCTGGAGCCGCCGCCGCTGCCCGGCAGGAGGCACACGCACGGGGAGGAGGAGGAGGGGGAGGAGGAGATGCCCCGCGCCTGACAGCTCCCTGCCAGGGCGGCCTCGGGCAGATGCGGCGGCTCAGAGGCGGCGACAGG